>JAWPHD010005550.1:0-75000 GCA_037043455.1 Cyrtodaria siliqua | reverse complement strand
ATTGGGACGGTGGCGTTTGATGTTTGTCTATGATCTTTCTTGTCGTGCCCTTAATGGTTTATTCTCTTGTTGCTCTGGCTTCTGCCAAGTAACTGAGTACCTTCATTGTGGCTTTCTAGGCTATTGTTTTTTTTGTATTATATTTACGAGCATATTTGCGTTTTACTCTATTGTCTATTGATGCTGCCTTGTTGGTTAGATATTAGATCATGGCGGGGATTTCTTAATTTACACTGTCCTGTTTTAATGGGATGACAGTATGGTAAGTGTGAGGTTTGATGCACCCTAGAACCGATTTAAACCCCCATTGGCCTACTTTGCCACTGACCGTTCCAAGGCGGTAACCCTATTGTCAACCCTTTTGTGTTTGTGATGTCGTTTGCATTTATTATTACTTTTGCCTTCTTGTCTGTCTGTTTGCGTGTTTGTTTCTGTGTTTTGTGGTTGACTGTCCTCCTTGAATGCTACTTTCTCTGTCCGATCTTTTTATATTTCTTAAGGTAGACTTTAGGTAAATGTCATCATAGGGAACACAATACTTAGATCATTGCACAAATCAAGTGGACTTAAGGTAGATTTCATCATAGGGAACTCAATACTTATATCATTGCACAAGTCAAGTAGACTTTAGGTAGACTTTAGGTAGATGTTATCATAGAGAACACACTACTTAGATCATTGCACAAGTCAGGTAAATTTGATTTAAAGTCGGCATGATATCAAACAGTCAACATAAGCTATTAATAAGTATAGATATAAAAATCGAAAAGGAAAAGCAGCATTCAAGGACGACAGTCAACCACAAACACACAGAGAAACAAAGAACACATTTAAAGATGAATAAAAGTCCAAATAAGACATCACACACACAAAAGGGTTGACAATAGGGCTATCGACTTGGAACGGTCAGTGGCAAAAGAAGTCCGCTGGAGGTTTAAACTAGGTTCTAGGGTTCACCAAACCTCACACTTACCCTACTGTCAACCCAAGCGCACAATATGACCCATTTATGTGTCGACGTGCCTTAAAACACCATTCATTCATTCATTCTGTCAACACAATAAAACGGGACAGTGTAAATAAAGAAATCCCCGACATAAATTATTCTCTAACCAACAAGGCAGCATTCATAGACAATATAACAAAAGGATGATTGTGTATATATTAATACAAAAAAACAGTAGCCTAGAAAGCCGCAAAGAAGGGGTTTGAACCGATATGAATAACATAAGTATACACATAATACATAAAAGCAGCTATGGTAATAAAGCATACAGACTAAACCATGTATCTTCAGGAGTACATACAGAATAAGCAAGATACAGCATGATAAGAATTCAATAATTTAATTCAGATTTCAAATTGTCATTATGAATATAGGAAATAGGAAACATATTGTGTTTCATTAACAAAAATACCATTTAAATATAGTCTCTTGCTCAGCTATGGCACAAAATGATAGGATCATACCTCTTTTGAAAATTCTAGCAAATTTAATAACGAGTGTATGAAGATGGTCATGAACAAGGATCTTACACAGTTTGTAAAACACGTCATCATAGAAGTCAGGTTGTGATAGTCCTTCATCTCTCTTATCATATATGTGGCTTATTAGTTCTCTGTTTTTTTTCAATCGTTATGTAAATCGAGAAAAGACGCGACAATATCAGAAATATTCGATTTGTTGAGCTGATTTGTAAACACCTAAAACTCATGAAACGTATCTGCGAATGTACCTTTAGTTCTACCACCGTATATTCCACTTTGTCTAACTGCAAGGAAAAGTCTCGGGATCTCACTGGACATGAGCCCATGTCTACGTCTCGCGACGTGGACATTTGACGATTTCCCTATGGATGCCTCATATCTTCAATACACAAAAACAAAATGAAGGAGATTTACGCCGTCATTTCGTTGTGGAAACCCCTCAGTTGTTTCTTTCGTATTGCGTTTCTGTGCTTTCCTTTGTGGGTAGAAGTCTGACATAAAGTAAGCAGTGTTAAAGATGGTAAAACATCATCATTGTGATAAACGACGCTTTTTTAATTAAAATAACTCCGCCAAGTTGGACGACGTCTAGAGCGTTGACGAACGTAAACATTAGCGACGTCACGTGTTAATAATGAAATAAAGGCAGAAAGGGGAAATTGACTAAATAAAAAACGTTTTGAAAGTGGTTTGTTTTTTAATATAAGAAGTAACAATTTTGAAGTATGACACATTCGTTATTTGGATTCTTGACAGGGGATATGGGCTCACATTCCCTGCCTGGCAAGTATATTTCCCGACTAACGGCTCGGGTGAATATGATTTATAAGCTGGCAAGTGAGCTCATGTTCTCCTGTCAAGAATTCAAATAACTAAGAATATCTAACACCGTATCTACCACTGTATTTACCATTGTATCTACCAACGTATATACCCACTGTATTTACCATTGTATCTACCAACGTATATCCCAACTGTATTTACCATTGTATCTAACCACGGTTTCTACCGCTGTATCTATCACTGTATGTACCACCGTATCTACCGCTGTATCTACCACTGTATCTACCATCGATTATACAACTGAATATACCACCTTATGTACCAATGTATATACCGCTATATCTACCATTGTGTCTACCACTGTATCTACCACTGTAACTGACGCTGTATGTACCACTGTATCTTCCACCGATTATACAACTGTATCTACCAACGTATCTACCATCGATTATACCGCTGTAGCTACCACCGTATATACTATCTATCTATCTATACCATTATATCTACCACTTTATGTACCACTGTTTCTACCATTGATTATACCGCTGTATATACTACTCTATATACCATTGAATATACCGCTGTATATACCACCTTATCTAAAACTGTATATACCGCTGTATCTACCACCTGATCTAAAACTGTATATACCGCTGTATCTACCATTACATCTATCAACGTATCTACCAATGTATCTACCAATTTATCTACCACCGATTATACCACTGTATCTTTCCGACATATCTACCAACGTATTTACACCGATTATGGCGCTGTATCTACCATCGAGTATACCACTGTATCTACCAACGTATCTACCACCGATTATAACGCTATATATACCACCGATTATACCACTGTATCTACCATCGATTATACCGCTGTATCCATCACCGATTATACCATTGTATCTACCATCGATTATACCGATGTAACTACCACTGTATATACCACCGTATATATAACTGTATATACCACTGTATCTACCACTGTATATACCACCGTATATACTACTGTATATACCAACAATTACACCACTGTATCTACCATCGATTATACCACTGTATCTATCATCGATTATACCACTGTATCTACCAACGTATCTACCATCGATAATACCACGGTATCTACCGCAGTATCTACCACTGTAACTACCGTCGTATATACCACTGTATCTACCACTGTATCAACCATCGATTATACCACGCTATCTCCCGCTGTATCTACCACTGTAACTACCGTCGTATATATCACTGTATGTACCGCTGTATATACCATTGTAGTTGTCACTGTATCTACCACTGTATCTACCACTCTAACTATCACGGTTTCTAGTGCTGTATATATCACAGTATCTACCATTGTATCTACCACGGTATCTACCACCGTATCTACCACTGTATCTGCCGCTGTATATACCGCTGTATATACACCGTATCTACCATGGTATCTACCGCTATATATACCACTGTATCTACCACCGTATCTACCACGGTATCTACCACTGTATATGCCGCTGTATCTACCACCGTATCTACCACCGTATCTATCACGGTATCTACCACCGTATCTACCACGGTATCTACCACTGTATATGCCGCTGTATCTACCACCGTATCTACCACCGTATCTATCACGGTATCTACCACGGCATCTAACGCTGTATATACCACTGTATTTACCACCGTATCTACCACGGTATCTACCACTGTATATGCCGCTGTATCTACCACCGTATCTACCACCGTATCTACCACGGTATCTACCACTGTATATGCCGCTGTATCTACCACCGTATCTACCACCGTATCTATCACGGTATCTACCACCGTATCTACCACGGTATCTACCACTGTATATGCCGCTGTATCTACCACCGTATCTACCACCGTATCTACCACGGTATCTACCACTGTATATGCCGCTGTATCTACCACCGTATCTACCACGGTATCTACCGCTGTATATTCCACTGTATATACCACTGATTCTACCACTGATTCTACCACTGATTATACCACTGTATATACCGCTGTATATACCACCATATCTACCACCGTATCTACCGCTGAATCTACCACTGTATATACCACGAAATCTACCACCGTATCTACCACGGCATCTAACGCTGTATATACCACTGTATTTACCACCGTATATACCACCGTATCTACCACCGTATATACCACCGTATCTACCACTATATCTACGCTGTATATACCACGATATCTACCACCGTATCTACCACCATATCTACCGCTGTATGTACCACTGTATACATCACCGTATCTACCGCTGTATGTACCACTGTATATACCACCATATCTACCGCTGTATGTACCACTGTATATACCACCGTATCTACCGCTGTATGTTCCACCGTATCTACCACTGTAAGTACCACTGTATATACCACCGTATCTACCGCTGTATGTACCACCGTATCTACCGTTGTATGTACCACTGTATATACCACCGTATCTACCGTTGTATATACCACCGTATCTACCGCTGCATGTACCACTGTATATACCGTCGTATATACCGTTGTATATACCACTGTATTTACTACTGTATATAACAACGTATCAATCATCGTATATGCGAATTATAATAAAAAAATGTATTCTGTCAACAACGCCGAGTCTTAATTTAAATTAAGCGAAACAATACGTCCGCTTCAAGTTATTCCGAGAATTTATCAGTACAGTTATGTACCTAGTCTCTATCAAAATGCATATACATACCTCTGCTCTCAGTTCCCAAATGAATGTTTCTTATGTTCCAGCTGCAGTACAACACGAGATAGGAAAACCATACGACTGTTTCATGCAAGGTGAACGCGGGTGTGATAATTTAATAGTGGCATGGGCGGTCGGCATTGACGGAGCGTGTGTTCACCCAAACACGGGAATTAGAATCGGATCTAGCAATAAAGGCTTCAAAGTTGGATATATTGAGGTAACACTTAACAATAAACAGTTTCAGTTTTCTTACGGTAGATGCTGTATACCGAAATCCCTTTTTCTATTCAACCATGGGGAAAAGGAACGTATATATTTACGGAATATTCAAAATTCCCAGAATCGCACATAGTAAGTTGTTACTTTTCATATTTTATCATGTTAGCTCTCTCACTTTTCTAGTTGCATTGGGACAATCCTGTTCTAGCGGAAGGTACAACAGACAGTTCTGGAATCAATTTCTATCTGACTCCAAACAGACGTAGGTATGACGCAGGCATGCTCATGTACGGACAGAAGCTACTTCAAATCCCGCCCGCCGAGAACCGCTATTCCGTCAGTGGTACATGCAGCTCGGAATGCACGACGCAGATTATGAACGGATCTGTGAACATCGTGGGAGTTATAAATCACATGCATTATTTAGGCAAGTTCAGCAAACGTACCTGTACCTTTATTTTGAATTATTAAGGAACTTCAACTCACCCAAACTAACATTTTTAATACTGTCTCTTCTTTTCATCTCTCTATTGAAAATGGCGAAATAATTAGTAAAGTCTATGACAAGAGAGATGATCTTAATTTTGATATTGTTAATTATCCCAATTTAGATGTGGATGTTCCCCAAGCTACTTCATATGGTGTCTATGTTTCTCAATTTATTCGTTTCTCTAGAGCTTGTAGTCGGGTTAAGGACTTGAATATTCGTAATATTTTAATAACTAAAAAGCTACTCCAGCAGGGCTACCGTTACCACAAACTTCAAAAAAACATTTTATTATCGTAACCTTTTAAAATATAAAAGTAATTTAAGAATTCTTCTGCGACAATCACAACCTCACTTCTATGATTATGTGATTTACAAACTTCGATCCTTGGTCACAATCACTTTCATACATTTTTTATTAAACTTGTTAAAAAGTTTATCAAAAGAGGTTATGAAACTATCATTTTGCATCCTTCTAGGCGTTTGCTTTTTATATTATATATACATGATCATTTATGTGTTTTACTTATATTGCCTATTAATGCTTCCTTGTTTGTAAGAGATTATAACCTGGCGGGAATAGGGTAAGAGTGAGGTTTGGTGCATCCTAGAACCAGATTTAACCCCCTGCGGCCTTTTTACCACCAACCATTCCAAGTGTCAACTCTTTTGTGTTTGTGATGTATTAACCTTTGTGGTGGACTGTCGTATTTGAATGCTGCTTTTCCTGTTCTACTTTTGAACGAAATTAAAAAAAACGTTACTAAAACACAGTATAAAGTTTATTAGATTAACATCAATTAAGAAAAAGGTTAAAGAGCTTTTATAAATCACTTTCAATGGCGGGGAAACAACGTTAACGTGTAGTTGAATAGTATTGCATCATATCTCGGCATGTTTGCAGTACACGTTTATGGAGTTGTTGATATAATCCGGCCTGTGATTTAACAAACGAATCGCCGCATGTGAGGCGGACGATCTAGTGGTACAGTTGCAGTTTATGGGTTCATACCGGACTTTTATAACAGTGATACTAGCAGCTCCATCGTCTGACGTTCAGCATAGCTCCATTGCCTGAAGTTCAGCATAGCTCCATTGCCTGACGTTCAGCATAGCTCCATTGCCTGACGTTCAGCATAGCTCCATAGCTCCATTGCCTGACGTTCAGCATAGCTCCATTGCCTGAAGTTCAGCATAGCTCCATCGCCTGACGTTCAGCATAGCTCAGTTGCCTGACGGTTAGCATAGCTCCATTGCCTGACGTTCCGCATAGCTCCATTGCCTGACGTTCAGCATAGCTTCATTGCCTGACGTTCAGCATAGCTCCATTGCCTGACGTTCAGCATATCTCCATTGCCTTACGTTCAGCATAGCTGCATTGCCTTACGTTCAGCATAGCTCCATTGCCTGACGTTCAGCATAGCTCCATTGCCTGACGTTCAGCATTGCTCCATTGCCTGACGTTCAGCATAGCTGCATTGCCTTACGTTCAGCATAGCTCCATTGCCTGACGTTCAGCATAGCTCCATTGCCTTACGTTCATCATTGCCTTACGTCCAGCATAGCTCCATTGCCTTACGTTCAGCATAGCTACATTGCCTTACGTTCATCATTGCCTTACGTTCAGCATAGCTCCATTGCCTGACGTTCAGCATATACAGTGTAATTCGAGCATAATGTGAGTGGGTGGGGTATCATGTCATGTGTCTACGGCGTAGTAGTCCATTGTGGCAGCACTTAAGGTTAAGCACAGAACTCACTGCTACAACTGAATTCCATGACTGTCTTATGATGATCATTTATATTTACATTATATCAATATTATATTCAGTGGTTCAAAGCGCTTTATGTTTCGTTTTAAATTATGTTCGGTTTAGTCTACTTTATATGCGGTGAATGTTTCATTATGTTCAGTGCTTATTTCGTTATGATGATGTGGTGATTGTTTCTTTGTTTGTATGGTGATTTATGTCATTTTCAACACTTGTGAGGTACTAGTATATGACTCGATTTTTGTTGTGGTGGAGGCAGAACAGACCTTTTCCTGGGTAGAACCAGAACACGTAACAGCACACCTCCCGCAATCCGTAAGAATTGACACTTTCTCACATACAAGACGAGCTCCTAGTAGGATTCGAACCCGCAGCGGTGACGGCGAAAGTTTCCAACGCAGCGTCGTTAACCATTCGGTCACGGAGACGCTAGATGTGGTGAAAATTGGCGGATAATGCCGATCTTTGGCGAAAAATGCCGAATTATACGGGCATTATTGGGCTATTCCAGA
Organism: Cyrtodaria siliqua; assembly: GCA_037043455.1. Taxonomy (NCBI): domain Eukaryota; kingdom Metazoa; phylum Mollusca; class Bivalvia; order Adapedonta; family Hiatellidae; genus Cyrtodaria; species Cyrtodaria siliqua. The sequence continues at coordinate 66,995 of JAWPHD010005550.1, read as the reverse complement.
AAATATCAACCCAACCGCTATAGAAGGGATTTTAATTATACCAAATACCACACCCACATAAAAAACGCCTCTCCCTTGGACAAACATAACTGTGATATCATCCCCCTGGACGACCTGATAATAAAAATTATCTCTGAAAAACCAAAACCAAACCAAAACACAACGGGTTTTCTACGGTTTAACTTCCTGCTCCCTGGCCAACTAAAATATCAAAATCACCCGCCCCGCACCCCCACCCCTCTGGATGATACTCCACTAGACAAGCTTTGTCTGACCACCCCACCCCAAAGGAAAACCTAAAGAAGAGATGTTGTAGTATTTAACCTAACCACTACCCCCCTGGACCACTAAAACATCAAAATACTCACCTTGGAAACAACCATCATAGACACCTTAGAACTTAAAATTCTGTATTATTGATTTTATGAATATTGAGTTCTGCTAAACCCGGGGCTAGCCCGTGAACGGTAGCAAAAAAGGTCCACTTTCATACTCCTTTTTAGTCTGACCAGCCGCGGAGGACCTAGTGAAGTTTTTTTTATGATTTACTCCACCCCTATTACCCCCACCCACTTACGTCAAGAACCACTAAAAAATATCAAAATACCCCTATGGACGCTACCACCATTAGAAATACTTTGTCTAACCCCTCCCCCGCCGGTCAACCTATAGAAGGGTGTTTTTATAATTTCCTCTCCATCCTTTGACAAATAAAAAATCCTGGACGCTACACCCTCAACCCCTAGACAATCTTTAGCGTCCAGGGTGTGGGGTGGTGTTTTGATATTATTTGTCCTGGAGGTGGGTGGGGGGGGGGGGGAGAGAGGGGGTGGGTGGTGAGGTTAAGTAATAGAAAACAAAATCTTCAGTTGTCCAGGTGTGGTGGTTAATATTCGTATATCGGGGTAGCGTTCAAGTGGGTAGGTATTTTGATATTTCATGTGCTATAGGCTTTCCGGGGGTGGTCAGACAAAGTAGGGGGTAGCGTCCATGGGTGAGAGTTAGGTGTATTTTGAGATTCCAGTTGTCCGTGGGGTACGTGGTGGGAGTCTAAATTATAAAAAATGTTTTTGTTTTGCTGTTATTGAGTTTTCCATGTGTGTGCGATCACAGTTATGATTTAGCTAAAGATCGGCATTCTCCGCCAAAGACCGTTGGACATTGCCGTGCAATTTTCACCACATCATCATAACGAAATAAGTCTCCGAATAAAAAAGTCTCCGAATATAATGACAAAGACACTGCGTACAATGAGATGTCGACTGCAAAACAATGTCAGATGTGCCGCATATAAGGAAAAGTGCACTGAATATAATAACGAATGAACCAAAATGATGATGTTACAATTGCATATACTGTTTGCAAAACTACACATAAAAGCTTATGAACCGTACATAACTATAAATGCTCATCATAAGGCAGTCATGGCGTTTCACAGCTACATGTAAACTGTCGTGATATGACTGAAAGATTGTTAAAAGCGACGTTAAATCACATTTATCATGCAGATATGCACTTTTCTGCCTAATAAAGGGGTGACCTATTAAATTTTGCTTTATTGGGCAAGTTGACCAATAGAGCAAATCAATGCGGAATCCCTCGGAGTTTATTGTACGTAACGTTATCGGACGTCATGCACGTAACGTTGCCTGACGTCATAAAACAAACAAAAAACAACAACATGACGGCGTTCCCGATAAGCGTAACATTCTGAGAAATAGGTAATAATAGTAATTCGTACAAAAAATGTGGATAATCTACATGATAAATAGAATATTATGTCAGTGCCTTTTACTATCAAGTTTATTAGGCTCGGCACGAAAACGAAGAATGACTCGGCAGAGCCTCGCCATTCTTCGTTTTCTAAGCCTTGCCTAATAAACTTGATAGTAAAAGGCACTGACTTAATATTTTCTATATACTGATTACAGAAGCGGAAAAGAAACGCGACACGAGAATTTTCGCTGTATATTGTATGTACAATATGCTGCTGTTAATCGAATGGTACATGGTTACGTAAGATCTTTCTTTCGGAAAAAATAATAAAACAACACGTAACACAGCAAATAGTATTCATGCAAAGTTTCATTATTGACAGGGTACACCTTAAGCTCAAGCATGTGAGCAAACTTAGAATGCAAAATTTTGCAAACTCTTTACGTTAAATACAGTACTGAACTGGCTCAATTTTTCAAAGAGGAACTTCAACATTTATGAATTTCTTGTTTTACAACGTGTAATGTGATTAAAACGTCTACAACATCACAGTTGTGTTCTTTCTCTAAATAACTGCAACATTTTTTTTTTACAAAACAACTTTGAATTTTCTTGGAATATATATGGAATTAAGTGTGCAGTATATACAATATATAGCGGAAATTCCCGTGTCGTGTTTCTTTTCCCTTTCAGTATACATACAAAGAACGAGCCCTATTGTCAACCCTTGTGTGTTTGTGATGCCTTATCTTGCTTTATTCATCTTTATTTTTAGATCTACTTATCAGTGGTAAATAGTTCATATGTCTTGATGGTTAACGTGTACGTCTATTGTTTATTGAAGAGCATTTTTAGCTTTCTAGTGCCGGTTATTAATTATTTGTGTTACATAAATGTTATAAATGTAAAATAAAACTACAATTTAATACAAGGAGGCCTTCAACATGCATGCATTGTTGCCAAAACAGCTAAGGTTTGAATTTAATAATATTTTATTGCAGATATGTTACAATACATCAATTCAACATCACAATATTCATAGCAACATATGCAAATGGATTGAACTACAAAAAAGAAACGGCCGAGCACGACACATATGAAATATTGCAGTCTCGGTTTGATTGCGACTGTTCATGAGTGGTAGTGAAATATGCTAGCTACCGCTCACGCCCTCTAGCCCCGGGTTGAGCAGAACTCAATATTAATAAAATTAACAGCACAAAATTTTAACCATCCCGAAGATGGCATGCATATGGCGGTGGACATGGAGTCACCCTTCTTAAATGTATTCCCCATGTCGTACGGCGTATGGTCCCTGTATCTAATAAAAGGAAATGCCCCGAAGAGCGAAATAAACATAATGGAATTTAGTAGGGAGCAGCGATTATGAAGCCTGCTTATAAAAAGCAGACAACATATCCTATGAGTGGTTAAACAATACCCAGAGCCTTTTATCGGCCGGAGTAGTGGAACCACCGAATCAAAAATTAAGTAAGAAAACAAAAGAAATTGAAAATGTACCACCGATAACTAACTATAAGTATCGGGCTCAGCGATCTCCAAAGATCGAATGAATAACAGTACTGATTGCAAGCTATTACAAAATTAGTTACAGTTCTCTCCATATACGCAGTTTAGGTCGTACTTGTACTGCAGAATGTTTATATATAGAACAGATTCCATGGCAACTGCTACAAGAAACACCGAATACGCGAGTTTGATATAACGCAACATTGTACTATAGCTTTAATGTTTTTTATGTGTTCCTTAAATATGAATGGCCACCCTTATTGTAGTATTATCAATTAACAAATTTTACTCTTAAACATCATATGAAAATTTCTTGATAGTCTCGGAGAGAAACATATATTGATAACCGTTACTAAGTTGTATGTAAAAGTAAGTATTATTTGCATGACGTAGATACTACTTTTACCACTGCGTGACTGCACGGGAAATGAGGTTACTTTGAATTGTATAGCTGCACAACTATTACCAGATAATTAATAAATACATTTACCTGTGGATTACTTTACCTGTTAACAATTTCCAAACTCATCAAATAAAATCTTATTCTGGCTTTTCACAGATATTGCAATGTTTGTATTGTAAATATCTATTGTTGTGTATTGATTTCGATTTAAATAAACATAAACATGTTCATGAAACAAAACATGTCCGCAGAACTTTAAAGTCAACATGATACGGATCACCATAGTGAGAGTCGATCGCGCTTCCACGACACCCTATGGCAAGAAAGCAAGAAAGCAACCACGCGCTTATAAACCTATATATTTATTTACACCCTCGCCATGGGGAAATGAGGTAAATCTGAATTGTATAGCTGCACAACTATTGCCAGATGAGTGATAAATAATTTACCTGATCAAAGTTTTCTACTTCATCAAATAAAATCTTATTCTCGCTTTTCACAGATTTTGCAATGTGTGAATTGTAAATCATCTTTTGTTGTGTACTGATTTCGATTTAAATAAACATAAACAAAACTTTAAGATATAATTTTCATAAACCCGAAGACCCGTGTCATAACTCATATTTTAGTGACACAGCGCCTTTTTGTAAAAATCATTAGAGCTATGGTATAAATCATGTACAACATATGCGATTTATCCTTAGTGTTATTATTCACTGGTCCTTTGGGATCATCAAGCCCATTCTGTGTTGCTTTAAAGTAGAATATCGCTTAAGTCGGTTCTCTCTGGTTTGTGTTTGTTGCTTCCAAGGGATCCCCTTTTCAGTATTTATTGCCATTCACACTAGCGTTTGTTTAGTGCTGTGTGGCGGCTGTAAAAGTCGCCCCGACTACAAATAAATCAGTAGTGTTATTATTTATTGCTCCTTTGGGATCATCAATCCCATTCTGTGTTGCTTTAAAGTAGAATATCGCTTAAGCCGGTGCTAGGAGGCGTGAGAGGTGTTGCATCTTATAATTATCTCTCATGAACAGACTCAATAAAAACCGAGTCTGCTACTTTCTCTCTTGTTTGTGTTTGTTGCTTCCAAGGGATCACCTTTTCAGTATTTATTGACATTCACATTAGCGTTTGTGTAGTGCTGTGTGGCGGCTGTAAAATGTCGCCCCGACTACAAATTATTAGTGTTATTATATACTGCTCCTTTTGGGATCATCAAACCCATTCGGTGTTGCGTTAAAGTAGAATATTGCTTAAACCGGTGCTATGAGGCGTTATAGGTTTTGCATCTTATAATTATCTCTCATTAACGGACTCAATAAAACCGAGGCTGCTACTTTTCTCTCTTGTTTGTGTTCGTTGCTTCCAAGGGATCACCTTTTTAGTATTTATTACTCTCGGGTCTACGGCCATTGTGAAGCAGGATAAATCACATATACGCGAACAATAAAGCTATAAATATTACTTGCATGCATGCAACAAGTCTGTTGTTTTGGGGCGTATGTTTTAGCCAAAATATGTATTCATATCAAATGACTAAAACCTATTTAGTAAATGAGAGTAAGTGAATATGAGTTTGTTTCGTGCCTATAGGTTCTGGCGCGGTGTCATCTTTAGTACAGAATGGTGAACGAGTCAAATATCTGGGCTACGATGAAGTGTATAGTTATGACAGACCAGTAATTTACAAGTAAGTTATCTACTATGCCATTCCAATATATGGGATACGATGAAACGTATAGTTACGGTAGGCCAGTATTTTAAAAGTAACTATTCAACTATACGAGTCCAATAGCTGGCCTACGATGAAACGTATAGTTATGATAGACCATTATTTTACAAGTAAGTATTTAACTATACGAGAGTTGTGAGTACAAATCATTCCATAGCGTGAAATTGATTATTTACGAAAGTTGTGTACAGGCGATATACAAGGGCTATAGCAATATTAGTTTAAAAGTTGCATGTACTTTGTACATGAGGCGATTTTATAGTCCTCGAGTATAGTACAATATAAGTACTAAACTATATGAGATATATTATTCAGAGATGTAAAACAATATCCAATCACGTACTTTATTTCATATTAATACATGTTCTCGTGTTTTACTTAGTCAAAGAATTTTCTTGACCTTTAACTACAAGATTTATTTCCCTTTGGACATATATGTGCTCTTTAATCTCTCGTATAAAGAGGATACACATGATGTCTAAATGGCGCCTCATATTTGACGCCTTATAGTAATGGCGCCTGGTAGTAGTTCGTTATTTTTGTTTACAATGGCGTCTCATAATATTTTGTAATTTGTTTATTTCAGCTTTGAAAAAGAGATCGTTATGAATCCCGGTGATGAACTTGATGTCACGTGTCATTTCAAATCCACATCACGTACAAAGACGACGTTTCAGGGAGCCGGGTCAAGTGACGAAATGTGCTTTACATTTATTATGTATTATCCGAAGGAGAACTTCTCTGTAAGAGGTAAGATGGCATGCTTATACTACGTTATGTGCATAGGAAGAGTTATGTGACACATGTTGACACTTATGACTCGGAAGATCAACGCCAATGTACTATTGGTAAAGATATATGTTCAGTAAGATGTGATTTAAACGTTAAAAAGTTTTCGTTTGTTTTTCCCCACCACCATTACCTCACGAATAAGTTCTACTTTTATTGTTTTAATTGTATCTTTTTCTAAAACAATATATTTGATAAAAAATTAAATATTAATTTTATTTGCATAATATTGTTTTATCATTAAATCAACTTGACTGTTTATGTTGTTACGTGGCTGTTTCCTATTATAATTTCGAATAGGTGGTTCCACTACTCTCAGCCTTTAAAGGTTCTGAGTATTTTATTTAAACATTGTCTGCCCTTTAATTTGCTCTTTTGACTGTTAATTGTGATATCAGGCTTAATAACCTCTGCTCCCAACTAAATTTCATTTTTTTTATTTGGCCAGTTGTTTTTTCGTTTAGGGCAAAACATTTTGTTAGAAACTGGAACCATACGCCACTGGTCATGGACTGGTATGAATATACCTCGTTGAAGGTTCCATGTTCACTGTCATATGCATACCATCCTCGGGATGGCTCAAATTGCTGACATTACTACTGAGGCTAGAGAACATGAACGGTAGCAGGCATTTGTTCCCTACCGTTCATAAACAGTCTCAATCAAAGCTAGACTGCAGTACGTTTTTGTATTTATCGTATTCGGAAACAGCCTGGACCTAAAATGAGAAAAAATGAGAAAAAGAGTCCTATAGAAACCACAGCACCCAAAACGATGTCACCGTAGGCCCGCACTTTACCACAAATATCGAATTAAATACAGAACGGAAATGACATTACACAGCACAAATAGAGACGAAGACATGGTTACCGACTTGGAACGGTCAGAAGGCAATATTGCCTAATGGTTATGTTAAATCAATTGCATGTGTAAACAACCTTCCGCTACTTAAAGCCAGAATTTGAAGTAAATGAATTGCTTATAGAAAGTATGATAAGAGAAATTTGGAAATCGTCGAATACAATCAATGTTCATGAACGGTAGTAAAAAGTGTTTGCTAACGTTCATGCCCTCTAGCCCCAGGTTGAGCAGAACTCAATATTTAAAAAGTCAATAGTACAGACATTTAGAACCATTACTGGGACTTTATCGTTAGAGATCTCCTTTTGATGGGGGGATGTACCTTTATTTACACTGTCTTGTCAATTTGAGCAATGAAGACAAGATAATAGCGAGGCTGTGTACACTTAAAATCGATTTGCAGACCGTTTTAAGTTTTAAGTCGGTACCCGTCTTTACCATTCTCTGAGTTGTGTATTGCCCTTTCCATTGTTTAGTTAATTTGCTCTTTGTTTGTGGTATTGTGCTGATCTACGGTGATATGCATTTGGATGCGGTGATTTCTATAGGACCATTCTTCTCATTAACTACCAGTCTGACAACATTGAAACACTTTAAATTGATTTTAGGTCAACATGAGTGTCGTAGGTCCGTTTAAAGTTGAAATTACCACAGCGTAAGTTTACTTACAACAGCGAAAGCATCAGATATCAGGGTTTTTAATTTTAAATGTAAAACAGTTAGGCCAGATGATCTTTCTCTAATGCCCATTTCTATGTTTTACTCGCATAAATGACTTATTGTTTCTGAGTTTGCTGTTCCAATATGAACTGTCGGGCGTAATGACTTATGTTTGAATAAAATATCTATATATGACCTTATGTTATATATTGTGTATTGGGCGCAAAACATTATTTGTCTCCATTATTTTAAAGGCTGAAAATAGAATACACATATAAACGGGTTCCCTGTGAGATTTCAATTGTCTGTGCATTGTCACAATGGTACAAACAGCTTCTTTGTTTGACGCTCACCATATAAATAGTAGAGTTACGGTCGGTCATCCCGGTGTCAATATAACTTGACTGGGTAGGGGTATCATGTAATGTGTCTACGGCGTGGTATTTCAGTGTGGCGCACTATTAAGGTGAGCATAAATGCTTTTCGTGTTGTGTTGTCCTTCGTGTTAGTGATATGACCTTAATATCGATGCCTCTCCAATATTTGACTTTGGGAACGGCAAAAGAGAATGGCCCAGCATACCAAACGCTTCGTAATTCTATAATATATATATATATATAGTCATTTATTTGTTAAACCGATGAACGGGGTGGCGGGTGGTGGGGGGTTAGTATAACACATTATAAGGAATATGTGGGGAAAATAGTAGGATATAATGAGTCAAATAAATCGGGTATAGTATGAAGTAATGAATGAAATGTATGGGGCATGAATAACAAATATATGGGGTAAAGTATGATATACTAAATAGAACATAAGTGGGAAAGTATGACATCAGGAAAAGAATATATGGGGTAAAGTATGATATCAGTAATGGAATGTATGGGGTATAGTATTATATAAATATAACATTCTTGAGAGAGTGATAGTAAGAATGTTCACCCTGAGGATATGATTCTCGCCCGAGGCGAATCAATAACCGAAGGGTGAACATTATTGCTATCACCATCTCATGAATGTGAAATTTATTTTACTATTTTAAGTCATTTTCTTCCTTTATCTGTCTATATTTGCCTCTCACGTTTTCTAAATATTGCAGTGTTGCATGTGTTTTTGCTGATTTTGAAGCAATGTGGATAACAGAGCTTGCCTATCTGTTTCTTTACCTTTTATAATAGTATCTAGATTTACATTTCCTTTCATTAGTTTCATAAGTTCATGTGCAGCATTCAAAGAAGTGTTTTCTGTCTGCTCTGCTTTACCTAGTTCCTTTTGCTTATGACTCAATGTCTCCTTGCTTCTGACAAGTTCTCATAGTCTTTCCTTAATGTTTCATCAGCTTTTTCTTCTTTTTCTTAAGCATGTCTTTTCCAGTCTTGCTTGTTTTTCTATCCGCCAATCTATTCAGGTATAATGAATGATATTTTTCATCGTCAGCTTCAAGTCTTTAGTCAAAGGTATGTTCTCTGGTCAATGCTCTGTTGGATTATATAATTAACTGCGTTTTTCAACATTCTTAATCCATTTATTGTTTGTTCACCTAATTGAGACATTGTTTTTGTGACAATATTTACTCTGAAAATCTTTCCAAATTAGCATGTAACTACCACTTCATCAAAATACACTGTGTTCCCCATCAGCAGTCTGTTCCATCACCTATTTTAATAATATCGTCTTAAGAATAAAGATTTAATTAGTGTTTTTTTTATTTATAATTTATCAAGATTGGCCACTCTACAGATGACAAATAATATAGACTGATCATTATTCGTGAATAGGGCTAAATCAAATTAATTATATTGTTCTAAAAACCTTTTTGAAACGGTCCAAAAGATTTCGGACTAACAATTCATTACTTACATAGGATACAAGTATATACAAATATCAATTCAATGAGTGACATCATCAAAGGACTAGGTATGATAAGGGCCCATTTTGGCCCCTATTTAAATTTTGATAAAATATGAATAAATGTTTTGCAAAATACCTATATTTTAACAAAAATGGAAAACTAAAATGTTGGCTTATTTCATTTTTCAAAAAATTAGATGTTTTCAACGAATGTATGTTTTTTTAAGAAATTACTTAAAATAGGGGGTATAGGAAGAAAAATGCAAGCACGCTTGCTCTCATTGTTGTTTTTAATAATATTTGTACTTTAAAAGTGTTTGCTCATAAATTATAAATAATTACACTATCAAGTTTTACCATATTAAAACACAATATATGAATTATAAGGGAGATAACTCTGTTTCAGTCTTGACTTTAACCAAAACTGCGACTTTTCTCAATGCTAACCTATTTTTGTTAACATTGCAGAAATACTTGTTATGAATTTTTATTATTTGATATTAGTATTTATAAACATTTGTTGGTTGGTGTGAACGTAGGGTGTAAATGTCTTATATTATTGCCGGTAACCATGGCAACAGTAGTTTATATGAGTTGTTTTCATCAAATATTCCTTTTTCTTCAACATTTTCCCTTTCTTTTTTTGTTTAGAAGCGATGGTTTTATTTCAGATATGTATAGAGTTGTCCTTGTTGTATTCATACTTAGTTGATATCATTTCATTGTTACCATGACAACAGGCAGTCTAAATAAGTTTCCTTAAAAGAAGTTAACAACTTTTTTTAATAGTTTCGAAAAACTGATTCTCCATAAAGAAATATTTATCTACATACGTGTTAGGTGATACTAATTTTCACTGCTGTTTATAAAATAACAGTATGCGTAACCATGGCAACAGTACGCATTCACAATATGCAATGCTGTTTTTGAAAATTGTAATATATTATTTAAAGGGACACAAGGCAATCTTGAATAAATTATCAAACACTGAAATTAGCGTCTCGATTTATTTAACCAGTATCATCATGAACCCTGCTTGGATATAATTAAATAAAACGATGAGTTTTCATCTTAAAAAAAAAAAAAATAGTATAGTATAGTATAGTATAGTATGTTTAAATATATTACCAGTGCAATATATTCAACAGTTAAAGAGAGTACATCAGGCTTTTCAAAGGGGTCTAGGGGTCCGACTTAAAACTGACAAAAAATGATATCTTCTATTTTAAAGTGCCTAAACATAATGAAAGATCCTAAAAATGACCCCTTAGTTACAAGGAGATTCATTCTGTACAGTAATACGTGCTATCCTAGGTTACGCACCAGGGTTAATTTCAGCATTGTATGCCCGATTCCGTCCTAGCTATATGGTGTATTCGAAGTTTAAACCTTAACAATATGGTTCGAACATCATATTTTGATGGATATAAGTGTTTTATCATGAATTGGAACATTTTTATAATTTAAGATATTATACTATATAAATATCACTTTCAGTAGACGGTGATAGTAAGAAAATGTTCACCCTTAGGATGATATGATCATCGCCTTAGGGGATAGTATTATAAAATATATAACAAATAGAACATATGGGGTATACTATGATATAGGTAATATATATATATATATAATTGATAATTTATATGAAATAGAAAATATGGGGATAGTATGATCAACATTATACGAAATAGAACGTATTATACTATGATGCAATAATTATAGGTTATTAGATTTATATCGGGAAATAGCACGAGTTCTTCCGCGTAAAGTCGTGCAATATGTACACGCGGAAGAACTCGTGCATATATCCCAATACAAATCTAATAATCTTTTTATTGCATACGTATTTTAATACAAAAACGAATAATTAGAACAAAATAATAAGTTTTAACATGTGAAGTTCTTCAAAAATAGTTTTTTTAAACAAACACACTTGTCGTAAAATCGTGGGAATTTTTCACAATGAAACAAAAATACTATAAAGTTTACATAACATGACAAACTTCCTATGACATAAACTGCGAATTTCACCAATCCCTAACGAGCATGCACTGTGACAATAGTATTTCCAGTGCAATGATTTTTCAACACGTCAACATGGGCGAATGTTGACGTTTCCTATTACATTGAAAGTAAACGGAGCTTGTAAATGCGTATGCAATAAATATAATATATTGGGACTAGTATGACACAAGGAATAGAAATATAGGGTACAGTATGAACATCAGGAGGATACGGAGGAATGGTCAACACATGTGGGACAATACACTATGCCCGATATATGTACGTCATAGGTATTCATGAACCCCCGTGGCAATAAGACAAAGGTGACTGATATTGTATATTTTATCGTCAATTTCATGAAAATCTAGCTCTCCTACTTATGCAGTACAAAATGTTGTCTGATGTAAGACCCATTAAATAATTCATTATTCTGATCAACATGTGTTAGTCTGGCACCATTGAAAATATATACGACAACATTTCTCACGGTTTTCTTGATACTTATAATAAATATTATAAAATGATAACTTGTTCTTTCAGACTGTTCTGCCTATGGTGAAATTACCAGCTGTGAACTGAAACAGCCAGTGGTCAGAGGTTGCGATACTGCCAAAGTCACTGATTATACGTAAGTAGGCTACCAACATGTTCGGGGATTCAATGAATGTTGTTTAACGGCTCATCAACACAGACATGTTATATAGAACCACCCCAGAGAGAGGGGGAGGATAATTAGGAATCCGGGAACCCTGCCCTACTCTTATTATCGAATATATTCCTTTGGATCTTTAACGTGCTCGGAGGATATACCGATACACGGGACCGCCCGGTTTACGCCCCCATCCGACGGACGAGACTACGGTAAAGTGTCTTGCCCAAAAACACATCGACGAAACTCGGTGGCACCACGAAGGATTGAACCCTGGGCCTCCGGTTACAAATCCGCCGCGCTACCGACTGCGCCACGCCAGCAAACGTTTACACATGTTTAAAGGCATTATATGCGTTTTAAAGTTCAATATTGCACTGAGTCTCTTTAATGGGAGTACATCAGCTGGGCCGCGTTTTATTAAACAACTTACGATCAATTTCGTAAATTCTTCTCTATGCATTACTCTTTTCAAATAATGCGCACACATAATTGTCTACATTGAATGTGTAGGTGAAAAAGGTGAACGATTTAACAATTTGAGACTTATCGTAAGATGTTTAATAAAACAATGCCCTGGATTGGTATTTCTTTAGAATTGTTATAATTCGTTATTTCTCTATTGCATAGTTAAGCATCAACTTAATGAGTCATACATCATCAAAAGAAAGGACACTGAATATATAGATATATGTCCCAAAAACGTTTGATGTATTCATGACTATGGTTATTCACCAGGTTCAGCAATTCTAAACTTGGCGCTAAACAAAATCCCAATATATTGTAACCAGGTAACGGGAGCGTCATTTGAAGATATCGCGAAGGTGATCCGCGTGACAGCTATTTATTACTTGAGGATTCATTTTTTACCTGGATGGACTTTTTGTAATTTGTACTTATTATTTATTGCGATTTATTATGGACATATGTTAATATTCCATCTATACCTCTGAACCAGATGATGTTTTAATTTGAGTCATTTCATAGTGTTGTTTTTTAAACAAAATTAGCTCTAAAGCCTGAAGTACCCGCTGTCAAGTATAATGTTTATTTCATACGTGCATTTCAGAGATCCGGAAACTCTTCGCAGGTACATGGCGGTAAAAGACAACTGCCAGGTAGGCTACTGCAGAAAGGAGTGCTTGCCCATTGTTCGCGAGATATTCAATCACCCATGTTTCACCGGCACCATAAAGAATAAGTTTCTGCAATCACTGGGTCTTGGCTATCACTACCAACAACGTGAACTTAGCAATGAGGAGAAAGCAGCGTACTACGATGGGTTGATGTATTGGGCGCGTTTAACATCATGTGACTCGGAGCTGGCTCTCGAGAAGAGATGTCAAACGCCATCGAGAGATGACGGTACCATATCAGATTCCGCATCAATGATATCACTGGCGTTGCCGTTGCTCATTGCGTGTCTGTGTGGATTATTCTTGGTGTAAAGGACATCTAAAGATAGAGATTGCAGAATGTAATGAGTCCACACTATTTTTATCTCTAGCCTTTGTTCGTTGCTTCCTTCCAGTGGATCTTCTTTACAGTATGTTTTGACATTCACACTAGCTTTTGTTCAGTGCTGCGTGGCGGATGTAAAAAGTCGCCCCGACTTCGAATAAAGACTGTCATTATGTACTGTTCCTTTGAGATCTTTTGAGCCCGATATTCGTGGTTTTGAAGAATACAGCATCATAAGTCAGTACCTATGGTGCCTGAGGGGTGTTGCACCTTACATTACCACTCACGAGTCTACTCAATGCAACCGAGTCTGATAGTTTTCTCTCTTGTTTACGTTCTTTCTTTCCAAGATATTCCCATTTCAGCATTTATATAAAACGCGTAAGTATCACTAATTCTACTGTCTATAAATGTCTAGGAGTACATCGTATACACGTATTTGCTTGATCAAAAGTATAAGTACTTATATTTCTCTAACACAAGTGCCTCCTGTTTTACTATATTAGTTTGAAATTCAATATTATGTTTCATGTTGCACCAGACTCTTTCACATTTAAAGGAACACACGGCAATCTTGATTGTTTAAATACTAGCGGCGTCCTGTTAATTGTTCTACATCAATTGCATTTGTTCAATCATTAATATCAATTATAAGAATTGTATAAAGCTGATTGTTTTTGCATAATACTTACTATGCTAACTGTTGATTACTTCTCACCAATAATATATTCAAATATGTGGTTGAATAACGAAAACAAGTTAAAATGTCAATTTTTTTTAAATATATGCAAGCAGATTTCAAGTAAAGTCAAAATGATACTGGTTTAAGAAATCGAGTCGCCAATTTCAATGCTTGATAAAGACTTCAAGATTGCCATGTGTCCCTTTAACATGTGTTTTCCGTTGACATATCAATATTGGGTTCATATGGCACATTAGAAAATGATATTTTGAATCTATGGAAAGAAAATAAAATCGTCCTACTCAATTCGGTTGTCTTAATTTCTACATGTACCATGTTGCATTTAGTGCCCGTACTATTTTACCACATTGACTTATATAGGGGAAAAACTTAAAATGTCTTCTCTGAAACCACAATAGCTAGATGTCAAAAATTGTATAAGTACCAGAAATAGAAAAAAAAAGTAAAAAGTAAAAAATAACCTATAAGTAAAAACACTTAAAATAAATCTTTCACCTCTTCGGTTACACTCTGCGTCATCAATACAAAATTCCACGAAACTTAGAACTAAATCATCTGTACGCATTTCTCCTTTAAATCTTCATTCGGCAACCTCGCTCAAAAGTTTGAGTTACTCCTTAAGGATCACCTGTTTTGAGGAAATACCATATATAGTCTCCTTTCAGAAATCGTTTAGTTCATTCAAGACTCAGGGTGTTTCTCCATATTAATAAGTGCAATGCTAAGATATGCAGTTTTTGCAATTACTGATCTTGCAAGTCCACCATTAAATCAGCTGTTAATGGTAGAAGTTGCTGATGAGTTACATACTATTTTTAAACAGTATGGAAAGCACTCTATGCTTTCAATACTTACCTCTTTGTCCATTTCGTCACTTAATACAGATATACAATTCGAACAGAAGAAGTAGCATTCAAGGACGAAAGTCAAACACAAACACATACTGAAACAAAGAACAACTTTAAAGATGAATAAAATCCAAATAAGACACCATAAACACAAAATAGTTGACAATAAGGCTACGCATTGGCACGGTCAGTGGCAAAAAAGGCCACCGGGGGTTTAAACCAGGTTCTAGGACGCACCAAACCTCACATTTACCCTACCGACAACCCAATAAACCGGGACAGTGTAAATAAAGATATCCCCTCTATGAACTATTCTCTAACCAACAAGGCAGCATTAATAGGCACTATAAGTAGAACACAAAGATGCTCGTGTATATATAAATACAAAAACAATAGCCTAGAAAGCCACAAAGAAGGTACTCAATGACTTAGCAGAAGCCAGAGCAACAAAAGAACAAGCCATTGAGGGCACGACAATCGTCGATCGTTGATCGACGAGGAAGCAGACACAATTTTCATTTGTACAGATCCCTTGTATAGCACTGCTTCCATAAATCAGGCATTTTCTAACAAGAAAAGCTGTAATACATGTATTATAGCATGAGGAATACGGACATGTTTGAAAGGTAGTGAAAGGATGATATCATTAGCATGACATATTAGCAAGAATTTGACCGACCAATTATCAGTCAAGTGACACATCTCCAAAAATCGGGAGGTGACAAAATCTGTGTTTGCCGACTTCAGTACTATATAAATAAAACAATGAAGTTATATAAAGTTGTATTCAAAGCATTATAGTTTAATTGTCTTTGTTCTTTGGTTTTGTTTCATTTCAAAATGCCAGTTTGGATATTTCACGATGAGGGTAACACTATACAACGTATATATGGCCGCCTCACTTTTAGGGAAGCGCATATCAATATTATGGAATGATTTCTCGAACTAGGATCTCTTTTCTCGAAACAAACATGCTTCCTTACACTACAGAGATGTTCCCAATAGCACATAGCGTACAATAAATTAATCAGCCAACTTAAATTTAGATTAAATATATTTTACTTCAAATAAACTATAACTTATACACTTATACTGTATATTTACATAATTCATTCTGGGCATTGATCTTAACTCTTAAAGCATGACCTTTGACTCGGCCTGATGAAGCTGCAGGTTATGCTTATAAATTAATGCCAACACTTCATTAACAAAAAAACCAATGAAAACAAGCAAATTCAGCGAAGTACAAGTCCCCTATATGTGTAACCACCTATCTTAAAACCGCACAATAGATACTCATCAATCCTGCCAAATTTCATAATACAGCCCTCAAGGGAAAGCAAACTTATTGAGAGAAAAAAAAGTTTTTATTTATATTAACAGCAACCTTGAACTTTGACCAACCGACCTGAATAACAATCCAGTGCTTCCTTTCAATGAGCGGCACATTTTGATGAAGTTTTGTTAAACTCCATCAAGATAATGTGAAGTCAACAGTTACCTTGACCTTTGCATGAAGTAACTCGTTGCATAAATGACCCGAATAACAATCGCATGCTTAGTTCTGAATGAGCCGCACTTTGTGGTGCATTTTTGCTAAATCCCTCAAGGGAGACTAAAGTTACTGATCGAAAAGAGATGTAGCTTCATGGATAAGTCTTGTTAAAATCACGCAGTGGAAACTAATTTACTGAGCGGAAACCAATTTTTATTTATTTATAGTGACAAGGACCTTGAGGCTTGACCTTTTCACAGAACAACCTGAATAATCTCGAGCTTCCTTTCCACGAGTCACACCTTGTGGTGACGTTTCCTTAAAATCCTGCAAGGGAAAACCAATTTACTGAGTAGAACCAATTGTACATGTACTAACAGTGACTTTGTTCTAAAATCAAATTACATAAATAACAATCCAGAGCTTCATTTAAATGAGCTGCAGTTTGTGGTGAAGTTTCGTTAAAGAATGTATGGGAAGGTGAATTTATTCAGCAGAGAAACCAATTTTTATTTGTAGTAACAGTGATCTTCATGTACAGTCTCAATCAAACCGAGACTGCAATATTTCATATGTGTCGTGTTCGGCCGTTTCCAAAGGTCCACTCTTTTAACCATTGGACAAATGACCTGAATAACAATCTCATGTTTAATTCCATTGAGATGATTTTTGTTTGTTAAATCCGTTTTGTTAAATCCGTCAACGGAAACTAAAGATATTGAGTGGTAACCAAAATCCTACAGCAACAATGACCTTGACCTTTCGATAACCTGAATAACAGTCCCATGCTTAATTCCATGAGGTGAAATTTTGCTTAAATCCGTCAAGGGAAACTAATGTTATTGAATGGAAACCAAAATCAGATTTATAATAACAGTGACCTTAACCTTTTATGATAATAACAAGCCAGCAATTTCTTTCCAAGTGGCATTGTGGTGACGTTTCGCCTTTATTAAAGGCAGGACAATTTCGACAAGCCACAAAGAGTAACTGTTGTTCCGATTTAACATTATGATCTACAATTGGTCAGTGAAGCCTTTATCGCATTACTTTACAATTTTTTATGATCGAGTTTACTCGGTTGATACAATACAGCTCACGCAAAACCCACACTTCGAGCGAGTAAAATCTAGTACTTATGTAGAGTTTAATGACAAACTACTTGGAGTGGAAATCAGCTTAATAAAAAATGACTTACGCCAAGATTCTTTGCGTAGAAACTCAAAATGTGGCCATGTCGAAATTACACAGGTAATGGGTGCATCTATTTCTAAGTTTAGGTCATTTTCGTTCATAATTATTCAGTAAGTTTAGAGGAAAATGGTAACCTTTCTATTTTTGGATGTTCAAAACTCATAAATACAATATTTCCTAATATTACCTTTACGGTGATCGAACATATCCATTCGAGTGGAAATGCTGCCTATTATATTTAATATTATTTTACTTAATTGTTTTTTGTAGGATTTGAACTGCGTTTTGCGGTGTCCCAAAACATTAAAGGTTACATACATTTAACGCCTAATAGGAATGAACATGCAAGGCTCTTTCTCTTTAATTTTATACATCACAATAAGATATGGAAAATGGGCCTAGAACAGTATAACCTTAGAACCATAGAGATGCTGCGAATTCTATAGTAGACACTTCATTTACAATGAAGCAACGATTCCATATGCGGTATCATGATAAAGACCTTGAATGAGCATGATAAAAAATGCCAAAATGAACATGACGTGGGGGTTTGGGGGATCCCCTATTGCTTAAGCACACTTGTATTCTATCCCAGCCACCACACAGGGTGATAGTTATTTGTAATATTAGTTACTTTACTATGTTTACTAGTCTGTATTTTTATATCGCATCGATATGAACATTTTGATATTATAGGTAAGCATCATGTAAAGTTTGAAAAGAAATAGAGGAAAACTGTGGGACGAGATAAACACAAGATATTTAAACATACAATTTGATAAAAAAGGGCAATAACTCAGGTTATACTGGGTCAATTTTGATACTGATAAGATATACACATCCTGACATCATAGATAAGTATCCTGTAAAGTGTCGAAGCAATCGGTTGAAAAGCGTGGGTGTTAATAGACACACAAGGTATTGTGACGTAAAATTTGACGAAAAAGCGGCAATAACTCCGTTTATACTGGGTCGATTTTGATGACAAAAAGTTATGCACATCTAGACATCATAGGTAAGCATCCTGTAAAGTGTCGAAGCAATTGGTTGAAAGGTGTGGGAGGAGATAGACACACAAGATATTTTCACGTAACATTTGACAAAAAAGGGGCCATAACTCCGATAATTCTTGGTCAATTTTGATATCTTGACATCATACGTAAGCATCCTTAAAAGTTTCAAAGCAATCGGTTAAAAAATGTGAGAGGACATAGACACCAAAGCTATTATCACATTAAATTTTACAAAAAAGTGACGATTTTGATGACAAAAAGTTATGCACATCTAGACATCATAGGTAAGCATCATGTAAAGTTTCGAAGCAATCGGTTGAAAAATAAGCGAGGAGATAGACATATAAGATATTGCCACGTAAAATTTGACGAAAAATGGGTCATAACTCCAGTAATACTGCGTCGATTTTGATATCTTGACATCATACGTAAGCATCCTTAAAAGTTCCAAAGCAATCGGTTGAAAAATGTGAGAAGACATAGACACCAAAGATATTTTCACATAAAATTTTACAAAAAAGGGACCATAACTCCGGTAATACTGGGTCGATTTTGACGCCGAAAAGATATGCAATCTTCACATTATTGGGAAGCTTCCTGTAAAGTTTCGAAGCAATCGGTTGAGAAGTGTGGGTGGGGACTAAAACGATATTTTCACGTAAAATTTGACGAGAAAGGGGCCATTACTCCAGTCATACTTCGTCTATTTGATGCCGAAACTATATGCATATTTTGACATCACACGTAAGCATCATGTAAAGTTTCGAAGCAATCGGTTAAAAAGTGTGGGAGGAGATAGACACACAAACTTTTTGGGACGGAAGGACGGATGGACATGGATAACGTTATATGGTCGACCTGAAATTTTGCTAGAATCAACCACGCATGTAGACATCAGGAGCAACATTCCTGTGAACTTTCATGAAAATCCGTCTAGTAGTTTCAGAGGAGTAGTTGCTACAAGTTTTTACCAGATAACTCTATGTTAACGAAGATGGCCGCTGGCTGCCATGCTTAATGTCGATTCAAAATAATGTTCAACAAGGACCAACATTATGTCATGCTGGTCATTTTAGAAAAAAGTTCCATATCTGATTCAATATCAATTATAGTTTTCAAGAAGTAGTCGCTACAAATCTTTAGCCATGGCGACCATCTTGAAATTCTGGTCAACCTGAAGTTTTGCTTGATGACAAACTCAATATTGATAATCCGTTCTTTGCTCATATGGTGACTAACATTTATCCACCAGAGCTCACGTTGAAAAAAGCCAACAGTTCGGAAACAATAGCAGCATTTCTCGATCTTCATCTCTCGATTTCAAATGATTGTATTCATACTAAAATCTATGATAAGAGAGATGATTTCAATTTTAACATCGTTAACTATCCACACCTGGATGAAGATGTACCTCGTGCTACCTCATACGGGGTGTATATCTCCCAGCTCATTCGATTTGCTAGAGCGTGTAATGATGTTATAGACTTCAATGATCGAAATCAAGTTATTACAAGTAAACCTCTTCAGCAGGGTTTTCGTTATCACAAACTACGTAGATCTTTCTCTAAATTCTACCGCCGCAACGAGGGCCTGCTGGAAAAGTACAACACCAACCTTAAGACACTTCTGCGACTAGGCATATCACAACCCTCATTTTATGGAGATGTGGTCTATAAACTTCGAAAGTTAAAGGGGTCTGACGGGTTTTCTGACCGCTTTACAAATTTAATCAGGAAGTTCGTCAGAACAGGATAAAACCCTTTGGTTTTACAGCGCACTGCATGTTTAGTGATTGACCCCTCTACAGTCAGCCATTACGCTTCACTTTTCACTTGTGCGATGACTGGACTACCTCTTGCAACTCTATGATTGTACCTACTGACACCCAAACTAAGGAAAGTGGGTGCATGAGCTTTCGTCCCTCGGGTTTTCTGGTCATACCCTAGATTGGTTTTCTCTTTAGCTGCAACTACTATGGTTGTTCAGTACGATTCTGGATACATCCTGAGATGTTTTATTATTTCGTATGTGTTTCTTTAGTTAGTTTATCAGAATGTGAACTTTATTGTTAGAGAATTCCTTTGATGGGATGTAGTTTTGTTTACACTGTATTGTCTATTTGGGCGCTGAAGACAGGATAATAGAGAGGATTGTGCGCATATACAATCGATTCAAGCTAACCAGTAGGCCTTATTGCCTACTGACCGTTCCAAGTCGATAAACCTGTCTTCACCACCCTTTCTGTTGTTTTTTGTCTCTTTCATTGTGGGATGTAGTTTTGTTTACACTGTCTTGTCTATTTGGGCCCTGAAGACAGGATAATAGCGATGATTGTGCACATATAACATCGATTCAAGCTAACCAGTGGGCCTTATTGCCTACTGACCGTTCCTTGTCGGTAACCCTGTCTTCACCACCCTTTCTGTGTTTTTTTGTCTCTTTCATTGTATTTTCAAGTCCTTGTTTGCAGTACATTGCGGACCTACGATGGCTTTGCGCTCGGACGCTGTGGTTTCTATAGGACCCTATATCTCATTTTTGCTAGGATCAACTAGACACCAAGAGCAACATTTCTGTTTAATGTCATGAAAATCTTTCATGTAGTTTCAGAGGAATCGCTACAAGTTTTTACTATATAACTCAATGTAAACAATGATGGTCATGTTTAATGACGAATCAAAATAATTTTCGACAAGGACCAATATCTTGTCAAGCCGATCATTTTTAGAAAAAGTCCCATATAGTTTCAATGAAAGTACTGCGTACTGAATGGCGAAATTATTAGTAAGCAAATGATCTTGAGCTGTTTCTATAGTTAAGATTGTATGAATGTGTATGATTGTTATTGGCGAAAGGATTCGTGTTATATTTTGTTACTTACTTTTCTACCTCAAGTCCAAAAGTTTCAACAAATTATATAAGTTCTCAAATAGTGTCAAATTTTCAAATAAAGCTCTCAAATAGTTCTCAAATAATTCAAGCTAACCATACAGTATGATACTCTCATGGTCAGATATCGCATATTCTCAATTATTTGAATACATGTTCTCACATTTCTAAACTCAAGTTCAATACTCTCAAAAAACTATTAAATTTATCCAATAAAGTTCTCCATTAGTTCTCAAATTTAAGATTCCCATAAAACATGTTACAAACTACTACAGTTCTCAAATAAAGTTCCCAAATATTTCTCAAGTTAAAGATTCTCACATGCAAAATAATTACTTTCCATGATGAAGCCTAATATTTTTGGACTAGAAGCCAACTGGGCCCCTTGCTGGCAAAAGCTGTCATATCCACTCTGAGTAGTGCCCAACTTCAGAATCAGTAGCCCAGATTGTCGCATGTCACTTTATTCAGGAAGCAAGTACACTTATGTATACGTATACTTACTCACTGCTTTATGAAGGAAACTTTGTAAACATTTTAGAACTGATAAAGATCTTTTT
Organism: Cyrtodaria siliqua; assembly: GCA_037043455.1. Taxonomy (NCBI): domain Eukaryota; kingdom Metazoa; phylum Mollusca; class Bivalvia; order Adapedonta; family Hiatellidae; genus Cyrtodaria; species Cyrtodaria siliqua. Next base: position 44,636 of record JAWPHD010005550.1, on the reverse strand, counting down.
AGTCAAAAGAATTATTTATTTAAAAAAACAAATAATAAAATAAACAAAGAGGTCAATGACCTTGAAGCTCTACTAGCAGGTTCTGAAAGCTAAGGTCGGAGTCTACAGTTTTCTTTGAAATTCAGACTATTTTTTAGACATGTACACTAATTACGTTAAATAACTTGAATTATATCTTTCAAAACTAACAAACATGCCCTGTTCCTGAAGATCATAAATATTCCTCTCAAAATATAGCAAATACATGCTAGAAAGCAACACAATCGGTTTCTCTGCCTACAAATACAATTCATTTACCCCACCAACTCAGCACTCATAAAAGGAAACCCTGACATTTATAGACACACGGCAGTCTAGTTGATCCTAGCAAGCAAAAAGCACGTTGAAACAGAAACTAGTAACTGGTGGCTATGTTGTAAATGTTAGCTTTTTTTATCATTTCCTGCATTTCTGCATTTGACATCTGATTACGAAAAATAAAAGCTTGTTAAGGTATGTAGAAATAGCATTTGTATGACAAGTTGGAGTGTTTGTCATTCAATTATTGATGTGTTATATCTCAAATAAGGGACAGGTCAACTAGACTTCATGAGCAACATTTCTGTAAAGCTTCATGAAAATCCATCCAGTAGTTTCAGAGGAGTAGTCGCTACAAAAAATGTTACGGACGGACAGACGGACGGACGGACACCGAACCACGGCATAAGCTCTGCTGATCTTTGATCAGTAGAGCTAAATATAAAAATTCATTCCCCATCACGAAGTTAGTGTCTATTCGCAAGAGTCAAACTCATTATTCAATGTTGGTGATTGAGCAAAAGTAAATTCCATGTTCCTCCTTTCCTTAAGAAAAACATGAAGAGCCAGACAGAAAAATAAGGATATTCCAAGTTATCTATTAACTTATAAATTGTATTTGAATGAGTTTTGTTATAAATAAACAGAACTAGAATATGTAAATTGTTGTAATAAAGATTTACAAAAAAAATACATTATTAAATTAATGTTTTATTTTCTTATAAATAAATCATATTAACTTAGTTTTAAAATTAATATATGATACCGTTCTCTGCCATATTACTAACGATTTCTAAAAGCGCCGCATTATAGAATATCCCAAATCCGGAAGTGCAACCTAATAATTGACGCTTCAAATTAAAACGCGACTAATGATGTAAATGTTTATGATGATGTGTAAAATAACAATACCATGTATATTTTAATGTTGATTTTATACCAGCAAATGTTACTTGATTTTACATAATCATTCGAATCGCAAAGGACCGTAACACGTAGTTTAGTGGGAAACCGTACACCGCAACATCTCGAATAATTTCTTGTTTTCGCAGTGAAAATAAGGGTCAACAAACTGTCGTGAATATAAAAACAATGTTTGGTTTATTACTATCCGGGACAAAAATTTAAAGGTCATATAGAGCCCTGTTACTATTTAGTTCAAATTGTTGGTATCCCTATGGGTACGAACTGTGCACCACTTGTCGCAGATTTGTTCTTATTTTGCTATGAAAGGGATTTCATGTTGAGTCTTTCACCAGATACCCAGGCAGATGTTATTGAAGCCTTTTATGATACCTCTCGGTATCTGGATGACATACTGACTATTGACAACCCTTTCTTTCCAACTATTGTTAATTATATTTATCCAAAAGAACTTCAGCTTAACAAAGCTAATATATCTGATAATAACGCTTCTTTTCTTGATTTAGATCTCTCGATTGAAAATGGTAAAATAATTATCAAAATCTATGACAAGAGAGATGATTTTAATTTTGACATTGTTAATTATCCTCACTTGGATGGGGATGTTCCCCGAGCAACTTCTTATGGGGTATATGTGTCTCAACTTATTCGTTTTTCTAGAGCTTGTACTCGAGTTGAGGACTTTAATATTCGTAATCTTTGTATTACTAAAAAGTTACCCAATCAGGGTTACCGTTACCATAAACTTCGTAAAACCTATGCAAAATGTTATTATCGTAACCCTGATCTTCTTTCCAAATATAAAAGTAATTTAAGGACTCTTCTGCGACAAGGACTATCACAACCTGACTTCTATGGTGATGTGATTTATAAACTTCGTAAGATTCTAGGTCATGATCACTTTCATACTATCTTTGATAAACTTGTTAAACAGTTTATCAAAAGAGGTTATGACCCTATCATTTTGCAACGTACTGCATGCTTGGTGGTGGACCCTTTTACAGTTCGCCACTATGCTTTCCTCTTTAATTGTACGATGACCAGACAGGCTGTGGACCCTATGATGACGCCTACCTAAAGCCCATTGGGACGGTGGCGTTTGATGTTTGTCCATGATCTTTCTTGTCGTGCCCTTAATGGTTTATTCTCTTACTGCTCTGGCTTCTGCAAAGTCAATGAGTACCTTCATTGTGGCTTTCTAGGCTATTTTTTTTTTTGTATTATATTTACACGAGCATATTTGTGTTTTACTTATATTGCCTATTGATGCTGCCTTGTTGGTAAGAGATTATATCATGGCGGGGATTTCTTTATTTACACTGTCCTGTTTTAATGGGATGACAGTAGGGTAAGTGTGAGGTTTGGTGCGCCCTAGAACCGGTTTAAACCCCTAGTGGCCTACTTTGCCACTGACCGTTCCAAGGCGGTAGCCCTATTGTCAACCCTTTTTGTGTTTGTGATGTCGTTTGCATTTATTATTGCTTTTGCCTTCTTGTTTGTCTGTTTTCGTGTTTGTTTCTGTGTTTTGTGGTTTACTGTCCTCCTTGAATGCTACTTTCCCTGTCCGATCTTTTTATATTTCTTTTGTCTATTTACAATCAAACTTCGAAGATGATCAATACCAACAGAGCACAATAGTCTTGATCATCTGCGACGCTTGATTTCAGATACAAACATTATAAGCGTCGTAAAAATCTAGACAAATCGTCGGACTGGGATACGTCGTTCAGTCTGGTCTTGAAAATTACGGTGACATCCCCGTGGTTCGCTAAACCGATGTATCCGGTCTATGAGCGATAGCATATGGCTGAACATGGTAAGTAGTTGCTACAAACTTTTTTTAAAATCTATTGTTAGCATGTTGGCAACCTGAAATTTGGAGAGAATCAACTAGACATCAAATGAAACATTCCTATGAAGTTAAATGACAATCTGACAAGTAGTTTTAGAGGAATAAATAAATTTACGGTACGTCGACACATAAATAGGTCATATTGTGCGCAAAAACTGAAAAAAAATGAAGAAATAAAGTAGTAATTAAAAATTAATGTAAATATATAAAGGTAAAACTATTTACAAATAAGGGGATGATATGGTAGTAATATAAACTATATATGTAAATCAAGAAATTCCCGTAAACGGATAAATAATTAAGTTTCAGAGGAGTATAGTCGCTACAAGTCTTTACTAAATAACTCTTGCAAACAAAGATGACCGCTGACAGCCATGTTTAACGTCAAATCAAAATAATTTTCAACAAGGACCTGTCACCAACATCAGGTCATGCTGATCATTTTAGAAAAAGTCACATATCAATATCACTTATAGTTTTCAACTTAGTAGTCGCTACAAATTTGCATTTTAAAAAAATATTTTTATCCGTGGCGGCTATATTGAATTTGCGGCCGGCCTGAAATTTTGCTAGGTTTAAATAGACATCAAGAGCAACATTTCTGTGAAGCTTCATAAAAACTGTAAGTAGTTTCACAGGAGTATTTACTACATAAGGCCAGAGTTTTTTTTAGTTTTAGTTTTACGGGAGAGCCCACCCTAAGTAAATTTTGCAAAACTGAAATAAAAATAAAAATTGTGAATTTTATTTTATTTTTCCTCCTGTTCGATATGCTACATCTTTTGTGCCTATCCTAAAAGTTATTTTCACATTAACGTAAAATCGCAAATGTTTTTTGTTGAAAATTTGGAATATAACTTTGAAGTAGAATACCGCTTAAACCGGTACTAGGGGGCGTGAGAGGTGTTGCTTCTTTCATTACTTCTCATGAACAGACTCAATACAACCGAGTCTGCTGCTTTATTCTCTTAATTGTGTTTGTTGCTGGCAAAGGATCACCTTTATCAGTATTTATTAACATTCACACTAGCGTTCGTTTAGTGCAGTGTGGCGGCTGTAAAAAGTCTCCCCGTGCTACGAATCAGTAGTGTTATTTTTACTGGTCCTTTGGGAACAATAAGCCCAATATAGGTGGCTTTGAAGTAGAATACCGCTGACACCGGTGCTAGGGGGCATGAGAGGTGTTGCTTCTTTCATTACTTCTCATGAACAGACTCAATACAACCGAGTCTGCTGCTTTATTCTCTTAATTGTGTTTGGTGCTCGCAAAGGATCACCTTTATCAGTATTTATTAACATTCACACTAGTGTTCGTTAAGTGCAGTGTGGCGGCTGTCAAATGTCTCCCCGTGCTACGAATCAGTAGTGTTATTTTTACTGGTCCTTTGGGACCAACGAGCCCAATATAGGTGGCGTTGAAGTAGAATACCGCCTAAGCCGGTGCTAGGGGGCGTGAGAGGTGTTGCTTCTTCATTACTTCTCATGAACAGACTCAATAAAACCGAGTCTGCTGCTTTATTCTCTTAATTGTGTTTGTTGCTGGCAAAGGATCACCTTTATCAGTATTTATTAGTATTTACTTGGCAAGGTCAGAAATCGAAGTATTAATTTAGTCACTTTAATATACATGTTTACAAATACAATTTATTGCATACCATTGAACACCACAATACCTATTTCGCTATACTAGGCATTTAGTTCATAAACCTTTCTTGAGTATATTCTTAGTCTTGGCCTATGTCAGGGAAAAATATGTCTATTATACTTGTAACTATGAAAGATAAACATTCAATAATTTCAAGTTTATATATTACATTTTGTTTCGTTTTGAAGTGTGTTTAATAGCAAATTTGTGATAATTTCTGTAAAATACATACTCAAAAATATATTAATTTGACAGTCAACAAACCAATTCTCAAGAGTGGAAGGTATTTTTAAGAACGGTTTGTGAATTTGAGATAACATGTAGGCAGTTTTAACATAAAGGGGATGTTGGTTACATTTATAAGCAAAACAACTTGAAAAAAATCAACATAAAAAATGAAGCAATACATTTAATATTAATGTTACGAGAAAAACTTGTTTTATGAAAAAAAAAAATCTGAATTTTCTATTTTTTTTATCGACTCCTCATTTTACCCTTTTTTATTTTTATTTTTATTTCCTCCTCCTACTGCATTTTTTCCCAAAATCTCCCGTAAAACTAACTATAAAAAACTCTGGCCTAACTATGTAAACAAAGATGGTCGCTGCCACAAGTTTTACTATATAACTATGTAAACAAAGATGGCCCCTGGTAGCCATGTTTTATGTTGAATCAAAATGATGTTCAACAATGACCAACATCATGTCATGCTGATCATTTTAGAGAAAGTCCCATATCAATACCACTTATAGTTTTCAGGAAGTAGTCGCTACAAATATATATATTTTTAATCTATTTTTAGCAGTGGTGGCCATCTTGAATTTCCGGCTGGCCTGAAATTTTGCTAGGATCAACTAGACCTCAAGAGCAACATTCCTGCGAAGTTTCATGAAAATCCGTCAAGTAGTTTCAGAGTAGTCGCTACAATTTTTTATTGTATAACTATATATAAACAAAGATGGCTGCTGGCGGCCATGTTTAACGTCGAATCAAAATATTTTTTCGACTAGGATCAACATCATGCCATGTTAATCATTTTAGAAAAAGTCCCATATCAATATAACTTATAGTTTTCAAGAAGTAGTCGCTACAAACTTGTTTTTTAAGAATCTATGTTTAGCTTTGGATTTCACATCAATATATTTGCTTGGATAAACTAGACATCATGGGCAACATTCCTGTAAAGTTTTATGAAACTACATCCAGTAGTTTCAGAGGAGTAGTCGTTACAAAACATTTTTACGGACGGCACGGCATAAGCTCTGCTGATCTTTGATCAACAGAGCTAAAAGCAAACAAAAACGTGTGATTTACTGCATTAAACACCTGAAAAATCAAATATGGATCTGTTTTACAATTTACTAGAACATGTGAACGCAAGAGTTACCTTTTTAATATTTTAATAGAGCATACATTTTAAATCAGTTTTGTCTCGCCTTTTCGAAGAAAAAAAGAGACATGGGTGTTGCTTTTCCGACGGCGGCGGCGTCAACATTCAAGTTTTGCGTTTAGGTAATTTTCTCACAAACTGTATGCATTAGACCTTTCAAACCTTGCTTATAGTTGTATCATGGGTGGTACATCGCAACGAGACAAAGCAAATGTGGAAGTGACCTTGACCCTCTAAGCAAAGGGCAGATAACTTACTAATTTTTAGGTTCAACTTTTGCGTTTAGGTCACTTTTTCATAAACTGTATTCAATAGGCCTTTAAAACTTTGCTTATAGTTGTTTCTTGAGTGGTACATCGCAACGTGACAAAAGTAAATGTGGAAGTGACCTTGACCCTCAAAGCAAGGGCATATAACCTTATAATTGTTACCTTCTATTTTTGCGTTTAGGTCACTTTTTCACAAACTGTATTCAATAGGCCTTTAAAACTTTGCTTATAGTTGTATCTTTAGTGGTCCATTGCAACGTGACAAAGCAAATGTGGATGTGACATTCACCATCCAAGCAAAGGGCAGATAACTTTAATTATTACATGCCTGGATTTCATCTATGACCTTGACCTAATTTTTGGAGCTGTTGAATTTTATATCTACTGGCCAAAGGCCTTCATTTTCCATCTGATCTTTACCAAACTTTACCAGATTGTTAATATCAATGAAAGCTCGAACAAGTTCGAAAACCTGCCAGATCGGACCAATTACAGCGGAGTTATGGCCTTGATTTAGTTAAAAGTACTATATTTTGCCTCGTTAAAACGATAGGGCTTCCATTTTTCATCTGATCTTTACCAAACTTTAAAATTTTCAAAATTTTCTTATTTTCTTATTTTATTTTTTTTGGTGTTAACGCCATTTGCATTTTTCCCCAGGTCTTTGATTATTGATGGAGCTACTCCTCCTAAACGCCTAGTTGGATTTCGACGAAACTTGGCATGAAGCATCGGTAAGATGTCTAGTTGTGCATATCGCGCTTTTGTTCCAGTTTGCTGATTTATGACGGAGTTATGGCACTTTGACATTTTTACTTAAAATTTCATGTCGGCGCTACTCCTCCTAAACGGCTTGTTGGATTTCTACAAAAGTTGGCAGGAAGCCTCAGTATGATGTCTAGTTGTGCGAAGCATGGTATATCGATGTAATTTTGGCCAAGTTCGAAAACCAGCTTGATCTAGTTAGTAACGACAGGTTATGGCCCTTGATTTGTTGAAAAATGCTATATTGTATTGTTAAATCTGTAGTTACTTCATTTTTTACTTGATCTTTACCATATTTGTTTATAATGTTAATATACACCCCCACCCCCACCCCCACCCCACCCATTTTTAATAAATTTTATTCATAGAAGAAAGTGGGACAAATTAAAAAATGCCCATGTCAGACTAGACACAGAATACTTATTGCCCATGATTACCAGGTGAGCGATCTAAGGCCATCCTATCCCTGTTGTTTTTGCAATGTTTTAAAAAAACTACTGATGTGAATTTTATCTCGACAACCCTTGATATAAGAGCCGTTTTAGCCAGTAGAGCATCCACTTGCCGTATTGGGCCTCTTGTTTTTAATAGAATGGCATTTCGTTTTTAAACAAATGCACTTAAATGTCATCTCAGCAAATGGCCTACTCGATTGTTTTTAGTTACTAAAATGTTTACAAACTTTCATTTAAGCATCATTGACCTTTTTATTTTTAAGTCCAGCCCCCGTTAGGCGAGACATGTGAATCCACGGATTTTTTGTTTTAATTAATGGCTGTGTTCATCGGGTGATTTAATGCAAAAGTGACGGTAACATATTAATTTCTATAAATAGTGCTTGTTACAAAGTCTATATCATCTCTGTAGGTTGGAAATAAATTGTGGATTGTTTACAAAGTCAGATGAGAGATAATGAATGTTAAAAGTTTTGCAACACTAGTAATTGCCCTCGATTCGGACTGTAAAGGTAAATTATGAAACCAATTGATATAAATCTAAAAGGATGTTCCACAGAACACTTGGGTCACTTTCCTTGTGCTTATTTCAGCATGTACAATCGAACTATGAAAATAGGCATAACTCTGCCAAAATGAAAGTCAGTAAGTTATAGGTCATGTTTAACTCATTTCTTGAGGTAAGATGAAGATGTGTTTCAAGTTATTATGGCCAAGGTTAGGTTGCAGGTTAAAGTGTGATGACGATGGCGACGATGATGGACAAAGTGATCCTTAAGTGACCCCTAAGTGTCTGCGGTGCTATGCAGGCAATACAGAAAAGGATTAAGAAATCATTGGATTGTCTTCCTTTCACATACTGACATAGTACTGTTCATTGGTTTCAAGTACAGAAGAAAAACAACTGTAAATAAATGACAATATCAGGGGCAAGTCCGATTCAGGGGCAAGTTACACAGACATTTAGGGGTGTATTTCTGATATAGAGATGATGGAATCTATATAAACAATAGCGCATTATTTTGATATTATCAAAAAACTAATACTTTATTTCTGAACTCCAGATGAGCAATTTTTGGGAGTATTTCAGTATTAAAAGTTGGGAGTGAAAATCAGCATTGAAAATTAAAAATGCTACTTTAATAAAGTCATAATTTAAAGTAAAAAGCCATAACATTTTAACAATTACTCTGAATCCGCAATGCCGATTTATTTAGGAGGTAAAACACCTATTGACATGGAAGTTTGTCTAGAGCTCTGTAATAACAATAATAAACGCATATGTTGTTTTCTTTTATTAATTGTTTTACAACAGCGAATAATAGTAAATACACTCGCTTGTTTTCAAAACATGAATAATTACTAACGCTGTCGGCCATTTTAAATATTATGTATTCAGTCACATGAGTATTGATTGTAAGCACTTTCTGTATAAGTTTTTATTATTATGTCTGACACAAACATTTCGAAACTGCATCGGTCCAGAGATAATTAGCTCCAAAATACTTATTACATAATGTAATTCGTCAGCACGTTTCATTCCAAGGTGCTTTGAATAATGATGTAATTGATTGATTTCTTCTAGAATATATCGGAAATGTGTCCCGTTCTAAGACCAAGACAAAAAATAATCCATTCGCCACATCTCGTACACGGCTCCGCAGCATTACTCAAACGTATAGCGAATGTATATCAAATGTCACCATATTGGTCATACTAGCGTGACCCTCATTCCAAAATTATGTTTCTGCTATTTTCGGCAATCTGATGTTCTCGGGATACTGAGATTGAACTACTTACGTCATAATGCAGAACATAATGACGTCAGTAGTACAATCACATTATCTCAATTGAACCCGACTGCCAAAAATAACAGATACATAATTCTGGAATGTTGACCGGATATCCAGACAAGATCAGACAAATGACGAGTATATTTAAATTGCACTTTGGTGACTTTTGACTTTGATATCTTGGCGGGTTGACAAGAGATCGTAGGAAGAGTGGTATTGTCATTTCTGCATGCGACTGTGTACAAGGTGTATTTATTTAATACAGTTGTAAACAGCTACTTGACAGAAAAAAATCACTAAAATGTCCCCTTACACTCCTTCATAAATAATTATAATAACAGTTCTATAAAGGTTATAATCAAAAGATGCAATTTCCTGTGCCACGCCTCCTCGCCACCTGCAATTATCTCTAAAATAATTTTCAGTTAATGTGATGGATATAAGTCTGTATTGTTTTATTCCGTTCATTTGTTGTTCAATAAGGTGTTCAGTTCGTTTCTTCATACATTGACTTCCCTGTTCCCAGTTTTGCGTTCGCTAGTAAATACTAAATTGACACAGAAACGTTCGAGTCGTGTTTAAGAATAGGCTGATATTTTGATAGCTGTTGCCTTCGAATTCACGGCGGTCCGATCAATGGGAAGTTACTACTTTTTAATAGCGTAATAAAGGCTTACCTGTCCATTCCACACTTGCTCAAATAAATTACTGAGCACGTCTATACTCCGGCGTGTGGTTACCTAGCTGGTACTGGGCCATTTACGTTACTGTGTGACGAGTCCCCCCAGTCGGTGGTGGGGTGATAAGAATCAACCGAGTGCTCGTTACTTAGCAGAGGGGTATTTTAATACAAAAACGAATAACTAGAACAAAATAATAAGTTTTAACATGTAAAGTTCATTAAAAAATAGTTTTTTTTAAAGAAACACACTGTCGTAACATCGTGGGAATTTTTCACAATGAAACAAAAATACTATAATGTTTACATATCATGACAAACTTCCTATGACATAAACTACGAAGTCCTGTAATTTGTTATAAGTATAAAAAGCCTATTAGAAATATTATTTTCAACTACAACAAAATAGTTTCTGACCTTGATATAGTACATAATACTCCTAAGGAATGTGAATGCAACACATCAACATTTTGATATGGTCCAGCAGGTCATGTCATCACTTGTAATTTTGATATTATTGATAAACGTATTCGGCATTTGTTTTCGAAAGGTCCTAAATATAGATTACCTTCAACTATTTATTTGAATGCCTGTCGTGCCCAGATAGCCCACTCCATTGAAGATTTTAGTATCAAATGGTGTCGTAGAGAACATGCGGACCCAAACTCACTTTCTACTTGGAAAAAGTCAATTCTGAAAATTATAGATAGACGTATTAACTTTTATAATGCTAACCCCTCTTTACTTCCTCCGAGACCTAGGTTTTCCATTCGTAATTTAAAATCGGGAATTCAGGAATTTCATAATAAATTTGTTTTAGTTCCTGCAGATAAAGCAGCTAATAATGTAATTATTGTTTGACGCCTACATTACGTCAATGTTCTATCTTTGGAACTCGGCAGCACCAATTAGTATACTCCAGTTAATTCTACTGAGGATGATGTTGTTTCCGCACACATCATTCGGTGCACTACTTTCAAGACTGGTGTAAAGGATAAGCAAAATAAACTGCCTACTATGTACTGGATTCCTAAATTACATAAAAATCCATATAAGGCTCGCTTTATTTCGAATTCTAGTGCCTGCACCACAACAAACATCTCCAAACTTTTAACTTCTTGTCTTACTGCCGTTAAAGATCACGTTAAACTATATTGTGATATATGAAGACTATGAAAACTCTGGGATTAATTTATTTTGGTCTATAAAAAAATTCAGGAGACGTTCTTGATAAAATTTTCAATAAAGGTCAAGTTTCATCAATAAGACTTATGACTTCTCTACACTATATACAACCTTACTACACCACCTTATTAAAGACAAGCTAATTTCTCTTATTCAAAAAACATTCGGCAGAGAAAAATACTACATTTTTGGCATGTAATAATACAAAAGCGTTTTGTACTAACGGTAGTTTAGAAAATTATACTATGTTGACTTGTTTTGAAGTTTGTGAAGCACACATCTTCCTATTAGATAAAATTTTCGTCAGGTATAGAACCACCGTTTATAGACAACTTGTTGGTATCCCTATGGGTTGGAACTGTGCACCACTTGTCGCAGATTTGTTCTGATTTTGCCATGAAAGGAATTTCATGTCGAGTCCTTCACCAGATACCCAGGCAGATGTTATTAAAGCCTTTAATGACACCTCTCGGTATCTGGATGACATATTAAACATTGACAACCCTTTCTTCCCAACTATGGTTAATTATATTTATCCTAAAGAACTTCAGCTTAACAAAGCTAATATATCTGATAATAACGCTTTTCTTGATTTAGATCTCTCGATTGTCCATGATCTTTCTTGTCGTGCCCTTAATGGTTTATTCTCTTACTGCTCTGTCTTCTGACAAGTCACTGAGTACCTTCATTGTAGCTTTCTAGGCTATTGTTTTTTTTGTTATATTTACACGAGCATATTTGTGTTTTACTTATATTGCCTATTGATGCTGCCCTGTTGGTTAGAGATTAGATCATGGCGGGAATTTCTTTATTTACACTGTCCTGTTTTAATGGGATGACAGTAGGGTAAGTGTGAGGTTTGGTGCACCCTAGAACCGGTTAAAACCCCCAGTGTCCTACTTTGCCACTGACCGTTCCAAGGCGGTAGCCCTATTGTCAACCCTTTTGTGTTTGTGATGTCATTTGCATGTATTATTGCTTTTGCCGTCTTGTTTGTCTGTTTGCGTGTTTGTTTCTGTGTTTTGTGGTTGACTGTCCTCCTCGAATGCTACTTTCCCTGTCCGATCTTTTTATATTTCTTTCACCAATCCCTAACGAGCATGCACTGTGACAATAGTATTTCCAGTGCAATGGTTTTACAGCACGTCAACATGGGCGAATGTTGACGTTTTATGTTACACTGAAAGAAGGATAAAAATATCGGACAGGGAAAGCAGCATTCAAGGACGTCAGTCAACCACAAAACACAAAAACAAACACGCAAACACGCAAACAGACAAACGAAAAGGCAAAAGTAAAAATAAACGGAGCTTGTAAATGCGTATGCAATGAATAGAATATATTGGGGCTAGTATGACACAAGGAATAGAAATATAGGGTAGCGTATGAACATCAGGAGGAAACGGAAGAACGGTCAACACATGTGGGACAACATACAACATGCCCGACGTATTATATGTACGTCATCGGTATTCATGAACCCTCGTGGCAATAATACGGAGGTGACTGATATTGTATACTTTCTCGTCAATATCATGAAAATCTAGCTCTCCTCATTACGCCGTACAAACTGTTGTTTGATGTATGACCCATTAAATAATTCATTATTCTGATCAACATGTGTTAGTCTGGCACCATTGAAAACATATACGACAACGTTTCTCACGGTTGTCTTGATACTTACACTCAAGAGATATGAAAACGCAACACGGGAATTTCCGCTATATATTGTATATACTGCACACTTAATTGCACATAATATTCCAAAGAAATCCCAAGATGTTTTGTAAAAATAAAGTTGCAGTTAATTAGAGAAAGGACACAACTGTGATGTTGTAGACGTTTTAATCACACTACACCTTATAACAAGAAATTCATAAATGTTGAAGTTGCTCCTTGAAAAACTGAGCCAGTTTAGTACTGTATTTAACGTAAATAGTTTGCAAAATTTTGCATCCTAAATTTGCTCACATATTTGAGCCAAACGCATACTCTGTCAATAATGAAACTTTGAAGGAATACTATTTGCTGTATTATTTGTTGTTTTAACCTTTTTTTTAAAAAAAAAAAGGCCTTACGTAGCCATGTACCATTCGATAAAAAGTAGCATATTGTACATACAATATATAGCGGAAATTCCCGTGTTGCGTTTTCATATCTCTTGAGTGTATAAAACATATTATAAAATGACAACTTGGTCTTTCAGACTGTTCTGCCTATGGTGAAATTGCCAGCTGCGAATGGCAACAGCCAGTGATCAGAGGGTGTGATGGTGTCAAATTCACTAATTATACTTAAATTACCAACATGTCACGTTTTATGGATATCTAACAGGTAGATTGATGTTGCATTGTCCGGCCTGTTAGCACTGTCGGTAGAGCATCGGAACGGTAGTCTGAAGGCCCCGGTCTCGCTGCACATGTTTCTAGCCCTGTGATAAACATGTGAGAAGATTTAAATGTTTCATATGTTTAAAGGCATAATATGCTTTTTAAAGCTCAAGATTGCCCCGTGTCTCATAATAGAAGTACAGCTGATTGGTATTTCTTTAGAATAGTTAGACCGATACACGGGACCGCCCGGTTTACATTCCCATCCGACGGACGAGACTAAGGAAAAGTGTCTTGCCCAAGAACACACCGACGAAACTCAGTGGCACCACGAAGGATTGAATCCGGAGCCTCCGGATGTAAATCCGCCGCGCTACCGACTGCGCCACGCCAGCAAACGTTTACACATGTGTAAAGGCATAATATGCGTTTTAAAGCTCGATATTGCACTGAGTCTCTTTAATGGGAGTACATCAGCAGGCCCTGTTTTATTAAACATTTTAACGATAAGTCTCAAACTTAAAAATCGTTCCTTTTTTCACATACACATTCAATGTAGACAATTATGTGAGCACGTAGTGCAGAAATATCACCTGTATAACAAAAAGAAATGAAATCATGTTTATTTGAAAAGTGTAATTTATAGTGAAGCATTAAAGAAATTGATTTACGATCAAAATGGTCGTAAGATGTTTCATAAAACGGAACCCAGGCTGGAGCTGGAGCTGGATTGGTATTTCTTTAGCATTGTTATAATTCGTTATTTCTGTATTACATAGTTAAACATCAACTTAATGAGTCATAAATCATCAAAAGAAGTGACACTGAATATATAGATACATGTCCCAAAAAAACGTATTTTGTAACTATGGTTATTCACCAGGGCCCTTTTTTATTAAAATCTTCACTTTTTTTACCTAGACAATTATGTGTACACGTAGTGCAGAAATATCACATGTATAAGAAAATGACATGAAATCACGTTTACTTGAAAAGAGTAATTTATAGTGAAGCATTTAAGAAATTGATTTACGATCAAAATGCTCGTTAGTTGTTTCATAAAACGAGCCCCTAGTTCAGCAATTTTAAACTTGGCGGTAAAACAAAATCACAATATATTGTATCATGAGCGTCATTTGTAGATATCGCGAAGGTGATCCGCGTGACAGCTATGTATGACTTGGGGATTCCTCTGTCGCCTGATAGAACATTTGTAATTTATACCTTTATTTATTGCGCTTTATTATGGAAATATGTTAATATTCCATCTATACCTTTGATCCAGATCATGTTTTAAATTGGTTCATTCCATAGCTTTTTATTATTTTTAAACAAAATTAGCTCAAAAGTCCGATCTCTATCTAGATGAAGTATAATGATTATTTCCTATGTATATTTCAGAGATCCGGAATATCTTGCCAGGAGCATGGCAGTAAAAGACAACTGCCAGGTAGGCTACTGCAGAAAAGAGTGCTTGCCCATTGTTCGCGAGATATTCAATCATCCTTGCTTAAACGGCGCAATGAAATATAAGTTCCTACAAGCACTGGGTCTTGCCAATCAAGAACAACGACGTGAACTTAGCAGTGGGGGAGAAATCAGTGTTTTACGATGGAGTAATGTATTGGGCACGTTTAAAATCCTGTGACGCGGAGCTGGCTCTCGAGAAGAGATGTCAAACGCCATCGCGAGATGACAGCTCCATATCAGATTCCACATCAGTGATATCACTGGCATTGCCGTTGGTCATTGCGAGTCTGTGTGGGTTATTCTTTATTCCGCATCAGTGATATCACTGGCATTGCCGTTGGTCATTGCGAGTCTGTGTGGGTTATTTTGGATGTAAAATACATATCTACAGATACGGATTGCAGAATGTAGACACATAACTTTATTAAGAAATCAATCTGCAACCATTTTAAAATGTTTTTGACCAGGAGTGACTTTGCAAATAGCCTTAAAAACGTGCTCTGAAATAAATAAATCGTTATTTGATTACAAAATGTCAGTGTAAACTACCGCTAAAGTAGGTGCCAGAGGCGTTACAGTTAGTGCACTTTATATTACCTCTCATGAACAGACCCAATAAAACCAAGTCTGCTTCTATTCTCTCTTGTTTCCGTTCATTGTTTTAAAAGGATTCCGTCTTCAGTATTTATATAACAAATACTAAAATGATTTGAGTAATAAAAAAAAATATTATCACTTACATTGTTTATATGTATCTAACATCCTTTGTAAAACATAACGAGTAAACCAGTACATGTATTGGTCTGAGAGGCTCCTGGCTTATCAAACTATTTTAACTACACTTTTATGTTACACGTTGTAACAGAATATGTCTAACAACCGTTTTTGTGTTGAAATATCAATATGTTGTGCGTGTCACATTAAGAACGTGATAATATGTATCTGTATATAAAATAAATCTTCCTACACAAATTGCTTGTCTTAATTTGCCAACCATGTTCAATACCGAGCTATAAATATTGCTATTGTGTTGAAATCGCTATTTTGTTACATATCGTTAATATGTTACATACCGCTAATATGTTACATACCGCTATTTCGTTACATATTGCTATTGCGTTACAATCGCTATTTTGTTTCATACTGGTTATGCGTTACATACCGCTATTTCGTTACATATTGGCATTTTTAACATATCTTTATTTTGTTATATATTGCTGTTTTGTTATATATAGACGTATCATAAAATGTTGCCGTATTGTTTAAATTACAACATAATTAAATAAACTAAGGCGACTCGTGGCAATGGTCAACACACGCACACACGTTTACAACCATGTACACTTTCATTCTTAATATATATACATAATTATATACATGGTTAGAGGTGGTGGTTTGCACGATAAAGTACCACACGGTACACAAGATGTCAATAATAAAACTGCCAAACATAACAATACTTTTACAATAATTACATTATTATTGTGTTTTCAGCCATTTAACACGATTAGATGTAAAGGTTTTTAAAGAAGTACATTCTCTAATATATGAAGGAATGCTATTCCACAATTGTTCCAGAGTATAACATACTCCCTTTAAATAGTTCTGTTTGGTCTTGGAGTTATATATTTTAATCTGTATGCAGATCGTAAATTTCTCTTCGTGATAACAGTAGGATGAAACATATCACAAATATATGACGGGATTGTATGTTTTGATACTCTAAACATATATTTTGCCTTTTGGAGAAATATCCTTTGCTCGATATTAAGGGAATTTATGATAACCAGTGCTTCATTTAGTGTGGTATATTGGTCGCCTAAAACAGTATGACATGCTTTCCTCTGCAAGCGTAATAACAGTTGTATGTTAGCTTTCTTTGTATTTCCCCATAGTATATTCAGTAATCTAGATGAGGTTGAACAAATGCCTTATAAAATATTATCCGGTAATTTAAAGGAACATATGATTTTATTCTTGACAGTAGCCAGATGTTGGTAGATATTTTCTTACGAATATACATAATGTGATTATCCCACTTCAAGTGTTTATCTATATGCATTCCAGAATGTTATCACCTGTTGTAAGTTGCAATTCAATGTTATTATAGTTTAATGGTTATTTGTTATTAACAAGTCTTGCACGCTTCTGAGGTGTAGTAACTAAGAGCACTTTAGTTTTTTCAGTGTTTAAAACCATACCATTATTTAGACACCAAGCATTGAGGGCATTTAAAATACATGTAGAACGTTTGCTTTTACCGGGTTATAATCAATTTGTTTTAATTTTCGTCTTATTGAACTTAGTAAGATAAATACGATAATGGATTTTCCTGTTCGTGAACTGCTGATGATATTCTATGGCCAATTTGTCAGTTTTGTTTGGAAACAATTATTATCCCAATTAACAAGCGTCTCTTTCACAGGATCTGTATATTTATCTTTCTTTAATCTAATTGCCAATATCATTAAGTACATATTTTGTAGTAGCGTAGGCGATGCAGTTGATATAGTGTACTTAACTATAATATATAGTATTATGTAAATACACTTTCAACACAACTGATGTCTAGAAAAATAAATACTAACTTGTGGAGAAAATATAAGGCACATTTGTACCAATTTTGGTATTCTGACACGGTATTGGAGACTTTATTGATTACTAGGGTACAGTTAATTCCTTGTACACTATTCAGTTTGAGTTAAGAGTACATTTTAAATAAGCGACTATATTATCAAAAACTCACGGGCATATGAACGTCTTCATATCGCATCTTCATTTTTTGTTTACATAACACACTGTTTTTGTTAACATAACACATTGCACGCCAAAGCGAATGATTGCTTTGAATTCACACAAATACTGGTTAATATGTCGTGTGCATATTAAACAGTTTTGTAACTTCCATTACGTGGTCCGAGTATTAACTTTCATAACACATCCAACCCCTTCTCCAAGAAAGGAAAAAGGGGTTGGCTGGGGTATGAAATAAAACATTAAATTCTGCTTACAAAGTTTGCATATTGTAAAATTAAAATTATTAATTATTTAATAGGTAATTTTAATCAGATATCGTATTTTTTCAGTAAAACATTTTTTTAAACGTGTTTTATTGTCGAAATATCCGTTATAAAATCCTGCTAATACAAGCTTTTTCATCGCTTTATGGAATTAAGGCGGGAACACGTAATGAACAATGCAGATATCTGCTAAACACCAAACGCTTCTGAGGTGTAGTAACTAAGAGCACTTTAGTTTTAGTTGGGATTTTAGTGTATATAAAAGAAAATGTACATTATAAACGTAGACAAGATATCGAACTTGGGAAGATAGAAAGCATATGGTTGGAAATAATACTGCCGAAGTCTAAACCAATTATTATTTGCTCTGTATACAGACCTCCTAGCTCACTTATACAATGGGTTGATGATTTTGAGCAGGAAATCCAAAACGCTTTAGGTCATGATGAAAACGAAATCATCATTATGGGTGATACAAATTATAACTTCCTAAAAAAATCACCTAAAAGATGGTTAGATTGTCTTGATACATACAATTTTACTCAGTTAATACAATCTCCAACAAGGGTTAATACAAACTCTTCTACCCTTATAGACCATATTTACTCAAATAAACCACATAATATATGTGAAACAAATGTTCCAGTATATAGTGCAAGTGACCACTACCCAGTCTGCGCAACAAGACATGCACCCTTCATTAAATCAGATAATACACATACAGAAATAACTTACAGAGATTTTAAGAAATTTGATACAATGCATTTCAATAATAATTTAAATAAAACGTTTGATCTTATCAATATAGAAAGTACGACAGATGTAAACTCTGCCATAAGCTCGTGGAATGATTCTATTCTTAATGTACTAGATAAACATGCACCTATAAAAACTAAACGAATAAAAAGCAACACACTTCCAAGTTGGTTGACTCCTGAAATAAAAGAATCAAGGAATAAAAGAGATTTCTATCATAAGACAAAAGATTTTGTCCAGTATAAACATTGGAGAAATAAAACAAATATTCTCATTGATCAAGCTAAAAAGGATTACTACACCAAAGCCATAGAAGATAACAAAAACTCTGGGACCATGTGGAGGTATATAAATGAACTTAAATCAGGGAAAACTAAGTCAAAACACCCAAACAAAGTAAAAATTGGTAATAGGTATGTCACATCTAAGAAAGATATTGCTGATGAGTTTAATGATTTTTTCACAAATCTTTCCAATAATATTTCTGATTCTAATGAAAGTCTTAATCTAGAAAAACTAAGGGATTTTGTTCGACAAAAAATGCCAAATAACAAGGAATTTTCTATTAGAAACATAACCATGGATGAAGTTCTAAAATATAGCTTGATTCTACAAAGTCAACTGGTCTAGATGGCATAGGCCCTCACATTTTAAAAACGGCGGCGCCAGTTCTTGCAAAATCGATATGTCACATTATAAACATTAGTATTATGACATGTGTATTCCCAGAAAAATTAAAAAATGCAAGAGTAGTTCCTATATATAAATCAGGTGATGCTAATGATCCCGGTAATTACAGACCAATTTCTATTTTACCCACATTATCAAAAATACTAGAAAGACATATAGCCAATCAGTGTATTGAGTATCTGGAAATGTATGGTCTAATTTATAGGGGACAGTCAGGCTTTAGAAAATCTCATTCCTGCCATACAGCATTAACAAAGTTAACAGATATGTTACTGCAAGAATTGAATAATGGACATGTCACTGAACTTGTTTTTATTGATTTCAAAAAGGCATTTGATCTAGTTAACCATGAACTTTTGTTGGCAAAACTTAAAAGTTATAATTTTGATAAATGCACTTTAAAATGGTTCAACTCGTACCTTACAAATCGATACCAGAATATACAAATTTCGACAGAGCTTTCAAAGCCTAATCTTATAAAAACAGGGGTACCACAAGGGTCAATACTTGGACCACTTCTATTTATTATGTTTGTCAATGATCTACCACTTTATGTAGAAAATGCAAACACAGACATATTTGCTGATGATGTAACATTGTCTACGTCTGGTCCTAATCTTGAAATTATACAAGAAAATAGCCAGCTTAGTCTCAAACAAACAGAGCAATGGGCTAAGCAAAATAAAATGTTAATAAATGAAATGAAAACAAAATATATGATTATAGGTACATCTCAAAAGTTGTCTAAACTTAATAATGAAGTAAAACAATTATATGTTAACAGTACAGCAATAGAAAATGTACAGAGTCAAAAATTATTAGGGGTATATATTGATAAAAACCTGTCATGGGACGTCCATGTTGATAATCTTTGTACTTCTTTAACAAACAAAACTAATCTTTTGTGCAAAATCAAGAAATTTCTCACACATGAAACAAGAATTATGTATTACTATGCATATATACAACCAATTTTGGATTATGGTGTCACTATTTGGGGAAATTGCTCTAGCAACAATATTAATAGAATCCAAAAAATCCAAAAGAGAGCTGCTCGGATCATCCTTAATAAGCCATATGATGCATCTTCAAAACCCTTATTTAAAGAGCTTAAATGGTTAAATATCCATGATCGAATACAATTTCATAAAGCAGTGCAGGTTTACAAATGCGTCAATAATCTTGCTCCAGACTATCTTACATCTTTGTTTCAAAAGGTTCATTCCTCTTATAAATTAAGGACTTGTTCAAATGGTGATCTAATCGTCCCGAAACATAGGCTAAGTATATACAAACAAAGTATTCGTTATTCTGGTGCTGTCATATGGAACTCGATCGCACCTCCAATGCGACAAGCCAAACATATCAAAGAATTTAAAAAGAAATATTATTCCTATCTTTTAGGTAATACTAGTTAATTTTAATTTGCTTGCATTTGGTTAAGTACTTTAAAATAACTTTAAAAGATTTATATATAGGGACTTTTGATTTTACAACAGTAAACTCTTCAGAATTGTATAATATTGTATGTATATAACCATGTGTGTGTGTTACATGTTTCTTCATTTGATGGCCTCAAGGGAGAACAATTTGTAAATTGATTGAGTTACCATCATTAAATAAAGCATTTATTATTATTATTATTATTATTATTATAATAAAAAAAATAACGGCTTCTTTACTTGAAAGAATGTTGTCTTATATTAACTGTATTCGAGGGAGGCTCCTACCTTACACTTAAAGTAGCTATACCGCCTACAACAGCCTAATTTAAGAACAGATTTACACGGTTTCTAAACAGACGACGAGGTATTTATACAACTTAAATATTTTGACAATCCAAACTCAATAAACAAAATATAAACGTCGTTAACCAGCCAGCCCAAACCCCGAAACGGGAGCGTCGAGTTAAGAGTTACCAACTTTCATTTTTCGTATATTCAATCACATGTAATTTAAAAACTTGTCATTAACACTATAGATTTAATTGGCACATATGCATTACTATGTGACCTGAACACCTGGATATAGTGTTGATAAACATTGTTTTAGTATAATTTTTCAGTTATTTGGCGGGTTAGTTTCTTTAAGAAGTTTCATGCTTCCTCTCGACTGTTAGCTGAATAGTAAACAATTACACTGTTAAACAAACCAGGGACGTAGCACGGGTATAATGGCTTTTTATACCCGTATATTGTTCTTAATAGTATATCATATATATATATATATATATATATATATATATAAGGTTGTCTGTCCTTGGTAGTTCACAAATATTTCTCCCCATATATAATTCTGCCTTGTGAACATGAATCTCTTACGAGATCCCAATTTCGAAAGTTGCCGTAGTGAATTCAAATTCTCTCCCTTTATTATATATACCTGAATTCACAGTATCCCCAGATCCGGCACCTTTCATTGTCACTGTCTCAATATAGCTGTGTGTGGTTGAACGCTTCAATGTGGCCCACTCATATGAGCTATAATTGTATGTATGTATGCGTCTATATGTTAATTGTGCCTTCAGACGAGTGTGTTATGATGTAGAGATACAGTTTATCAACGTGTGTTGCAACTACCTTTTTTTAAGGAGTGAATATATACGCTTGATTTCTGTGTATCTCGTCATAGCTAGGCGCCCTGCCGTAGTTCGTCCGAAGGTTGTCTGTCCTTGGTAGTTCACAAATATTTCTCCCCATATATAATTCTGCCTTGTGAACATGAATCTCTTACGAGATCCCAATTTCGAAAGTTGCCGTAGTGAATTCAAATTCTCTCCCTTTATTATATATACCTGAATTCACAGTATCCCCAGATCCGGCACCTTTCATTGTCACTGTCTCAATATAGCTGTGTGTGGTTGAACGCTTCAATGTGGCCCACTCATATGAGCTATAATTGTATGTATGTATGCGTCTATATGTTAATTGTGCCTTCAGACGAGTGTGTTATGATGTAGAGATACAGTTTATCAACGTGTGTTGCAACTACCTTTTTTTAAGGAGTGAATATATACGCTTGATTTCTGTGTATCTCGTCATAGCTAGGCGCCCTGCCGTAGTTCGTCCGAAGGTTGTCTGTCCTTGGTAGTTCACAAATATTTCTCCCCATATATATATATATATATATATACATCTTTTATTGTATGATAAAGTTATGTAGTTGGTTCCAGGCACGTAGCCAGCCCTGAAATTTAACCGACGTAAATCCCTTATTTGGTGTCTGGTGGCATTCACCTCACACTCCGCTCTGGATTTTGTTTTGATTTCCTGCATTGTGTTGCATTTCCCGGACAATGTTTTCAGTTTTAAACATGACAGATTTTGTCAACGATTGATAATGTATCGATATTTTAGTTGTTTTAATGTAAAGTATGTACAATCCCAAAATTAAACCAAGGCAACTGCCGCGGTGTGCCTCAGTGTAGCTGCGGGTTGGGTTCAAACGTTTGAATACAGTAACAATGTCTGTCATAGATATATAAGCATACATACAAAAGACAAATACATATTTGACCTTTATACGAGCCAATGTATATCCTACTCTGTCAAACTGATAAGAAATTGTTAAAATGAAAAACTTTAAGGATTTTATTTCATCATTAATGGTCATTTGAGGATTTAGCCATCTGTAATAACTCTGCAAATAACCATTTAACAAAATTGAACATAAATAAGACAAAAAGTATGAAATGTTGTATGTGGTTAATGGTGACAACAGTATGATATATATCAAGAAAGGGCTATATCGGCATTGAAGTTATAAGGAAAACAGGTTTATAATATTATTGATGTTTAAATTATCTCCCGTTCCCCACGCCTTTAATATTGTTGAAGGAACACACGGCACTCCTTAGGTCAGTGTTATACATTTTCACACAAAATCAAAATTGTCCAAACGGTATTTTGTTTATACTAAACATGCTAAATACCCCTTTGAATAAGTTGAAATTCGATTATTTTAATTTGTTTTCTAAAACTTACGACGTTAAGAATTAATGGAAAAAAATCATAAATAAAATCGTAAACACCTCAGTCATTTAAATAATATGTCAAATGTATAACATATATTGTGTGTAAACTCTTATCCAGATATTGCATTGATACAAACATTAAATGTAAATACAATTCAGTTGACATCTGAAGCCGTTTACTACTGTTATTGTGTAAACTAATCAAAGGCAATACCGCAATAACGTTACAGTATTGGTCTTTGTCTAATTGTTCCCAGATCTGTTTGAAATAAACCTTCAACTATAAATCGACAAAATCGGAAATCATTTACAAACATTAGTGTACAAACAGGATGGATGTTTACCCATGGACAGACGGACACGGACACCAACAAGTTGCCAGGACATTTAGCTACAGCAAGCTAAAAAAACAACAACAAACAAGTTCTGAAACAGTTTTCGTGTTTATCCGTTTATGCACGAAAACTTAAGTATATTTCAAAAACCAAGTACTGGAACGTATGGTAAGCCAAGTGTTTTTTATTCGCTAAACTTCCGGAAAACGAAACTCACATAACTGATTATCGGACATTTGCATATTAACTGATATCGCAATTGAATTCACAAGATCGAAACATTTAATTCCTTATCGAAAATTAGCGAATGAAGATCGCTTTGGCTTGTAGAAACGTCATATAATAAAATAGTACATATTATTATTTGATGTTTCTGCTTTACGTTAATGGTATCACCCATCCCACCCCCAACAAAATGGTATGTATATGTATGTTCGCATGTATATATTATATGCAGCCTTTTAAAGGTTTTAAAAATATTTCAGTCACATTATGACGGTGTCTACTTGTATCAGTGAACTCACTGCTCGTCTTTATAGTCCTGTCACACTGGAGTATCACGCCGTAGACACCTGACATTGATACCTCACACAATCAAATTTTAATTTAAACAACATATTATTCAAGTAATGAATGGGATTGGAAAACAGGCAATCCCTATGTGAGCCCTCTCCCGATTCAAAGTACACATTTACAATACATGCCCATTATACATAACATAACAAGTGGAATTGTAATACAATTTGCACATAATTGTTTGCCAATTAGTTTAGAATCTTTGAAACATTTGTACCGTGATTGTTTGCCAATTAGTTTAGAATCTTGAAACATTTGTACCGTGATTGTTTGCCAATTAGTTTAGAATCTTTGAAACATTTGTACCGTGATTGTTTGCCAATCAGTTTAAAATCTTTGAAACATTTGTACCGTGATTGTTTGCCAGTTAGTTTAGAATTTTTGAAACATTTGTACCGTGATTGTTTGCCAATTAGTTTAAATCTTTGAAACATTTGTACCGTGATTGTTTGCCAGTTAGTTTAGAATCTTTGAAACATTTGTACCGTGATTGTTTGCCAGTTAGTTTAGAATCTTTGAGACATTTGTACCGTGATTGTTTGCCATTAGTTTAGAATCTTTGAGACATTTGTACCGTGATTGTTTGCCAATTAGTTTAGAATCTTTGAAACCTTTGTACCGTGATTGTCTACAATTAGTTTAGAATCTTTGAAACATTTGTACCGTGATTGTTTACAATTATTTTAGAATCTTTGAAACATTTGTACCGTGATTGTTTGCCAATTAGTTTAGAATCTTTGAAACATTTGTACCGTGATTGTTTACAATTAACCTTCTTTATTGTAAACAAAAATTAGAAAAGTGAAAAAAAAGAATAAACAGAAAATTATAATGGTAACTCATAAGAAATACATACTAAAATATATCGGTTATACCATAATGAACGGTTTTACTATGACATTTTGTAACCAATAGTTCATATTATAATTGAAGATAATTAATCACAATATTAACACGCGGCCGACCAGTCCTAAAACGAACCTTTGTATGCTGAACGTCAAGCAACGGCGTATCCGTGGCCGAGTGGTTAACGACGTTGCGTTGTAAACCTTCTCGCCTCTCACCACTGCGGGTTCGAATCCTACTGGAAGCTCGACTTGTAAGTGAGGAAGTGTCGATTCTTATGGATGGCGGGAGATGTACAGCACTGGCTCTACCCAGGAAAAGTGGATGGTCTACCTCCACCGCAAACAATTGACCGTCATAAATGATATTATAACCTTATTGAAGTTACATGTGTTGGAAATGACGTAAAATGACGTAAAACACCATATAAACAAACAAACAAATAAACAAACAAACTGAACGTCATGCAAGGTAGCTACTAGTACGTTTTTTACAAAGTTTGACTGCATGCGCACAGGTGTACCTTCATGTATTTTCATGATTACATTTGTATAAAATAAAATAATTAAACACTAATACGGAACAACGTCTAATACGGAACACAGTAATAACTAACCGGACGTTAATGAAGTGTTGAAGACATCGACACGTCCAACAAAGCAAAACATCTCGGTAATTATACACAAACTACTTTCAAATGTAACAAATATATTTTTAAATTATGTATTCGATTAGAAAGGGCGACTTGCTGTAAAACACCATTAATTTATTCATTCGTTCGATTAGAAGGAAATGCTTCACTCTATCGTAGACGAATTTTTGTTTCGCTAAATAATCACACGCTTACCATCTCGTGAAGTATTTAACCTAGCAGTTGAATAATCTCTATAAATTGACAAGTATGTTATAATGAAAATTAGACTGGTTTGCAAGGTAATTCCATTTCTACACATAGTTATCACGCAAAGTTACACAGCTCGCACTGTCCCGCATCTCGCAATGTTCAGTATCTCGCGCAATGTTCCGCAGAAATATCTAGCAGCCGATTATATCCCAGCGCAGTGAGATATAGCTAGACCACATTGTGGGGTTGAGCTTAACACACAGAGCAGTTACAGGTGTCGGAAGCATGCGTGTTGCAGTTGAGTTTTTATCGCTATTGCCGACAAACTTCTGAAATAAATGATATTAAATCAAGTTTGTATCATTGTTCGCATGTTTAAGCCATTTAGATTTGATACAGTTACATTTAAAAATAAGAAAACACAACACAATCCTATGCTATGTGCTATCACTTTTCCATTTTATTCTTATAAAGGCAATGTTACACAGACCCGTACCAAGGTGAAAAGCTCGCCAACGTCGGTTTTGGTTTGTTTCTGTTTGGCTAAAAAAACAGAACATAGAAATAAGAGGACTCGACTACTAAAGTGTTAAGCGTAGTAGGGTATTCATTGTTAAGTGCCTGTACACCTTATTCCCTATTAGACGCCCTCGGGGGCATTACATTTTTTTAAAAAGGGTTGTGTGTGGGGGTTAGGTCTGGTTGAGGAGCTTTTATTTGAGGTTAAAAATCAATTTTCTGGATAATTGATTGATAAATACCAAGTTAATTATTATGTCAAAATGTTAAATTGTATTAATGTGTTAACTATGTTTGGCTATCATTCCCTATGTATAATCTCTCCAGATTTTTGTAACTCATACTGTTTTATAAATCACACCCAAAGTGAGATTTTGGCGGGGTTGGGCTTTAGTTAGAGGGCTATATGATATAAGCCTATGTTACCATTGCTACTCCATCAGAATTGGAAACTTCCAGAAACGTAATACAGTCTAAACTGCAGTTGAGCTTGAACTCTGTGACGTATTGTCCACTATTCAGTGGCCGTCCCTGTATCGCGATACCTTCCACAGTCTTGGGAATTTGAAAACGTGCCTGCAAAACGAATTAAAAAATATGACTTATCGTCAACATATCAATAGTATATAAACGCTACATGTACCTTATTTTATGACAATGGAGTACAAAAGCGTTTTGAAAACATCCAGTTAACAATTTATGAATACAGTTTGATACACGTTAAAAAAAGTTTTATCTTGGTGGTTTTCAATAATGTGCTCGGAGGATAGACTCCGATACACGAGCCCGCCTGGTTTACGCCCTCATCTGGCGGGCTAGGCTAAGGGAAAGCGGCTGGTGAGGCATGAACCCGGCATGAACTCATAGGGACTGGTGAGGCATGAACCCGGCATCAACCCAGTTCTCCGGTTTCAAATCCACCATGCTATCCAATGAGCAACTCCAGCAAAGGTCCGGATATGTGTTGTCACATTCTCGTTAGATTCCGTCAATCAATGTATCACTTCAATAAAATAGCGATATTCTTTCAATGTTTGTCATGATTATTGATTCATACCACAGAGTCAAACTTGAAAATGGATTGTTAGATCTAGTATCAATAAATACTGAAAATGGGATCACTTGGCAGCAAAAACACAAACAAGCGATACAAGTAGCAGACTCGGTTTTATTAGAGTCTGTTCATGAGATGAAATGTAAAGTGCAACACTTCTCACGCCTCCTATCGCTGGCTTAATATTCTACTTTAAAGCCAGAAAGATTGGGCTTGATGATCCCAAAGGACCAGTAAGTAATACTACTGATTTGTAGTCGGTGCTGCTTAAGCCGGTGCTAGGGGGCGTGAGAGGTGTTGCTTCTTTCATTACTTCTCATGAACAAACTCAATAAAACCCAGTCTGCTGCTTTATTCTCTTAATTGTGTTTGTTGCTCACAAAGGATCACCTTTATAAGTGTTTATCAACATTCACACTAGCGTTCTTTAGTGCAGTGTGGCGGCTGTAAAAAGTCTCCCCGTGCTACGAATCAGTAGTGTTATTTTTAATGGTCCTTTGGGACCAACGAGCCCAATATATGTGACCTTGAAGTAGAATACCGCTTAAGCCGGTGCTAGGGGGCGTGAGAGGTGTTGCTTATTTCATTACTTCTCAAGAACAGACTCAATAAAACCGAGTCTGCTGCTTTATTCTCTTAATTGTGTTTGTTGCTCACAAAGGATCACCTTTATCAGTATTTAGTACGGCCGCCACACACCACTAAACAAACGCGAGTGTGAATGTCAATAAATACTGAAAATGGAATCCCTTGGAAGCAACAATCACAAACAAGAGATTAAAGTAGCAGACTTGGTCAGTCATTGAAATTCATTAATTCCATTTCCGAGGATGTACTCATATACTGTTGGCACATCTACTACAAGAGGTGTTTAACTTATAACGTCACACATTTGTTTAAGACGTTATTTATCAGCAGAACTGATCATCATAAAAAAATGCGTAATTTATTTATGTAAAAATGTCATTTCGAACGTATGCACTTACAAATAATCTCCAATTTCAAGCGGTTTACTTTAAATTTCGTTTTGAATTAGATGCATACTATTTTCCAATTTAAACCTAGTATATGCTTCTGTTGCCGTAGATATTTACAAAATCATTCCACTAAATGCATATCATAATTGCTTAAAACTGTGTTTGCAAGTGAAATATGTATCGTATGTTTTATTTTCAGACAAAAATACGAATGTTGAATTAAAAACTAGAGTTTTTCGCAACATTAAGAAATTGACACATAATAGGAGTTTTCTCGTATGTTACCTATGATTTTATAAATAAACCAAAGTAATCATATTATTCATATTTTATAAGACAAAAAATAAATAGTTTTTGTCGCTGTATTACCAAATAAATATATCTTTGGTCTTTTTCTTCTTCTTTTTTTTCATCATTATTCGCAAATTTGTGTGTTTTACCCCGAACTCATAAGTTATATTTATTCTTTCTTTTTTATAAGAAAGTAATGAAACATATTTTTATAGGGAAGGAAATCATAACAATGCCTGCAGCTGATGTTTCGAAATGGAAGTTTTCATCAATGTTATCATTTTCGAATGTCATGTTAATTTTCGCTGAAATCGTTAAGACCGAAAAATAGTAAAACAATATATTCCACTTTTTTACGTTTAGACATGGACACATCAGAATATAATAACCGTAAACGACAATTTATAAGCATTTTTTTAAAATTTATATTGCAGTTAGTTTTATTATTGAAGTTTTTTACTTCAAAACATCATTCTTTACCCTTTTCCAAAAGTACGTATGCAACGAAATTAGGAAGAACATAATAGTTCATGTCATAATGTTTTATATCGAAGGAATTGTTAGACTTGACATTAAAATGAACATATTCGGCGAAAATGTCAAGATACTTGATTCAGTTACAAAATGGAAGTGTTTATAAGTTGAACACCTCTTGTACATGTAATTGTGCCTTATAAAACCCTTTCTATTTGGAGAAGACAACGTTTGATGACTGTCTTTGAGCTCCTTTCTTTCATCGCGAAACAACGGTTAGTTACTTGTGTCGAAACTTATGTCATTGTTGATTACTCTTTTGCTTTTAATACAATATTATTTCAAATATAAAGGGTATGATAATAGACCTTTGGAAACGGCCGATCACGACACATACAATATATTGCAGTCTCGGTTTGATTGAGACTGTTCATGAACGGTAGTGAAATATGCTAGCTACCGCTCACGCCCTCTAGCCCCGGGTTGAGCAGAATTCAATATTCATAAAATCAATAGCACATAATTTTAACCATCCCGAAGATGGCATGCATATGGCGGTGGACATAGAGATTTTCCTCCCCCATGTCCAGCGGCGTATGGTCCCAGTATCTAACAGAATACTATGCCCCGAAGAGCGAAATAAACAACTTAATAATACAAGTTACACAATCAGATAACAAGCAATAATGTTAATTTTATGAAATGCACATAAATAAACATCGAGGAGAAGAATACAGTCCACAACGGAAAACTAACCCATATTACCTGAATCCACTGGTTGGTGTCAGCTGTCCCAGCAGACCATGAGCCCGTCCCAATCGACCCTTCTACAGTGTCCAGTCTCGACCAGTTCGGCGTGAAACTATTTGCTCCGTTTAAAAGAACTGACGAAACAGAAAACGATTCGTCTGGTATTCCGTTTGGGCCCGATATTAGGTAGCCAGGTTGAAAACAGGTATCTGCAAAAATATTTTTGTAATACGATTTTTTACTTACATTGAGTTAACTGTTTTACCTGATTTTTTTTCTTTGTCATATTGCTGAATAAGACATGCAATACAAGACCGACCGACCGACCGACCAACAGTAAGACACAGAGAGACAGATAGATAGATACATAGGAAATATTATTATTATTATTCATAGTTATACAGAACTAGGTGGAATGTATATAAACCAAGATTATGTCGTCATAATCCTTCGACGGGAATGAAGAGACTAAACAACATATAAACACAAACAATATATCCGTGCGTTTCAAAACGCGTATGTTATAGTTGATAACGTGCGAATACATTGTATACTAAGCAGTTGTAGAGAGCGGACATTTTTAATTGTTGGTGAATTTAAGCAAACAATTACACGTATTACACATGTCTTTTTTATATGGCATACAATTGGCCATATACCTATGCATGATCATAGATTTGTTAATGCATTTGTTTTTCCAAATGATAACATTCTCCCAAGTTCATCGTACCGTTTTCACCATCGTATCTATTTCGGAAAATAGTACAATAGGATCACGCGGTGCGTTTCTTTAGTTCTATTCAAATATTGAAAAAAGAAATACGTTTGTTTCTGCTGAGATTGGATAAAAAACGTGTGTTTAATGCATCCACAGCACAGCACCATGAATAAGAAAATTTAATGTGAATATTTAAGGTTTATATAATAAATATAGATTCAACATGATTACATACACGTTGTTATGCCTTGCTAGTGACATACTAAGTCCTAAACGAGGAAAACTACTAAAAGAATAGAAGCTGAATACGAAGTGTATCACGACCGGACTAAATTCAACTATGAGTAAAGTGCAAATAAAATAAGATTTCCCAAAAAGGCCTTGATATTGATGGAAGTGATGGTTCGGTTATCGTTATCAGCAAGTTTTCCTTTTAAAAGTCGATAATTATATATATTAAATACGTTGATTTTAATACCGGAAGCGGTGACGTCATCTACTTGTCACGGTTTTCTCTGAACCAAAAACATAATTCAAACTGGGACAAGATTTTAAGATTTCAAGATTAAAATACTTATTTCTAACTACCGCTTTACAGTTATTATAGAATCAAACAAACACATCATACAAGAAAGGTCAATGGATCTTATAGCAATTAGAAGAAGTTACGTAAAACCTCCATTGTTTATTGAATCGGATGAATTACAAGAGGACTGGTTCATATTCGCTGGACGGTACTGATGCCAGTTGTATAATACTTAAATGAAAGATGTAATGTCGGTTATAAATGTTCAGGTGTAGAACTCAAACAAAAGAACTACGTTCTTACATGTAACGGGCATAACTCTAGGATTACTGAGGCGATGTAGCCGATTATCGAAATTTGCCGAGACATTGTGGCCAAATACAATTTGACTAAATTGGAAAAGACTAGATAACAAGTACCAAAGTTGTGAGTCCAGACAACATTTCTTTCGTGATTTTTCTAGACGAAAACTATTGTGTATATAGTAAATTAGTCTAATTAAAGCAGGGTCCCAATGATCAGTAAATGAAAAATGCTTATTAACAAATGCAGACAATTCTCAAGTCGTTACGTCTGTGTGATCAAGATCGATTCAGGACGTTTCGGCACCAAACTAATTCGACACCTAGACGAATCGGCACCTAGACGTTTCGGCATCAAACCATTTCGGCATCTATTTTAGTTTTACCCAAGACGTTTCGCACCCATTTATATTTGAGTATTATAATGATGTAAAGAAGTAAAGAAATTAAATATTTTCTATGACATACTTTCACAGTAACTTTAACTATCTTGCACGAATAAGTTCTAGACCATTATGAAAAAATATAACTACTAGTATTTAGAACAACACCAGGTCTAGAGTGACTACACGATGGTTAGGCCCCAAGATGTAACTCACACTGACAGGGGTAGGAACAGCCTCCTTCCCGAGATCCCAATAATTTGACTGGCGTGTGGGGGTAGGGGAAGTTCAAAAAGTATTTTTACCCTATGTTTAATATTGGAGCGCTTCGACCTTTTATTCAAAAATAGTTTTAATGAGTTGGGCAAACCGAAATTAAGACATCCTGAAAAATTGATAGCAAACTATTGAGGCTAACTGAAGTTATATTTGAGATTTCTTAATTTTTTGCTGTCCCAGCAACACGGCAGATGTACATAATACCCGAAAGAGAGTAATGCATGATAAGGGGGGTATTTTGGCCCCCAATATATTCAAAATGCAAAAATATAGTATTTACATATAATCTGTTGTGCATATTGAAGTAAATTGATCATATTCTATCTTCAAAATATATTTTTATTTATTTTATTAATCTAGAAGATTTAATACGGTCTCAAAAAACGGTATTTTTGGTAATTTTGTTATATTTTGTAGATTTTGGACCTTTCTGGGCAAGATTTTGATTCTAAAAATATAGAGCGCACCTCCGAGCACACACAGTTTTTTGGCTAATGATGCATCCCTATCAAATACCTGTTTCAACAAAAAATCAGCTGTGCTCGAGGGTGCGCTCTGTATTTCCAAGACCAAAAACTGATCAAAAACTGCTGAAAATGAACAAAAATGTAATTTTTTGAAAGAAAAGGTCTTGTTTGCAGGGCTCTTAAACTCATTTAGAGCCTGCAGACGAACTTGTAATGAGTTTTAATATTGATTCAGTTCATTTGTAGCTAAATCAGATGTTCAAAACTTGTGCATTAAAACTTTCAATATTCGGGGCCAATTTTGTCCCTTATCATACCTAGTCCGTTGGGTTTAGACTCCACCATAATGTACAGAATTGTTTTTCCTTATATTTCTATGGCTGGATTGCGTAGCAAATCCAGGCTCACAGTTTGGCGATTTCCATCTGTCTGTCCGTCTATCCGTCCGTCCGTCTACGAGTTTTTTGAAGTTTTCGTTAAAGTTTTTTTCCCCCCTCATTTCTCAAAAATGACTTGTCAAAAAGCTTTGAAACTTGACAGTTGTTCAATATCATTACAAATTTTATATTAAAATAACCCTAACTATGTCATGTATTTTACCTGGTCTTTCCCCACTTTTCACACAGATTTTTCAGTTAAAATGTTAAAATTCGCAATCCGGCGTTAGCACCTCTATTGGTGCTTCACCTTTTTTTTTTTTGTTCCGTTTAACAAAGTTTGAGGTTTCCACTGTACCCCCATATAAATGAAACGTTCCTATGCTCGTGTACCTGTAGCCGGTCATCCGGTTTGGTCTGATGCTACGGAGTAATTCATATATGAAGGTGATGAAAACACGGTTTGGAAACTTTACCTGTCTTCTGCTTAAATTGATCTATGCTTTTCTCTGTCCTATAATTTCACTATATTTGTTTTTCTACCACAGACAGAAACATTTGGGTCAAATAGGACACTCAGTTTCTTAAAATGTAGATGTATAAACTAATAAGTATCTTGAGCACAGCTAGAGCTAAACATCAAGAACGGTGAAACAAACCAACGTCTTTTCTACATAGCATTTAATGAATTTGGTGCATTTTCAGAATATATTGATGAAAACGTCGGACCCGGTGTCCTCCACCCCCAGTCATACTCAACTATATATTAAATTTGATTAAACTAATATTCTGAAAATGGACCACCATTTATTAAATGTCAAGTAGGAAACAACAAATTCCTATGTTTTAAAAACATTGTACTTTCCTCAAACATACATCATCATAATGATTAGATAATACGTATGAATCAACTTAACACACATTGAAGACAAGAATTATATTCGAAAAAAAGCTTTAATCATATATATACATTTTTTCATTATGACATAACGTTGGAACCGTAAGTACATGTTGTTCGGCAAAAAAATATACGCGTGCATCAAGGTTTATATATAAATATACCCTATATATAATTCTGCCTTGTGAACGTGAATCTCTTACGAGATCCCTATTTCGAAAGTTGCCGTAGTGAGTTCAAATTCTCTCCCTTTATTATATTAACTGAATTCACAGTATCGCCAAGATCCGGCACCTTTCATTATCACTGTCTCAATATAGCTGTGTGTGGTTGAACGCTAAAATGTGGCCAACTCATATGAGCTCTAATTGTATGTATGTATGCGTCTATATGTTAATTGTGCCTCCAGACGAGTGTGTTATGATGTAGAGATACAGTTCATCAACGTGTGTTGCAGCTACCTTTTTTAAGGATTTAATTCATACGCATGATTTCTGTGTATCTCGTCATAGCTAGGCGCCCTGCCGTAGTTCGTCCGAAGGTTGTTTGTCCTTGGTAGTTCACAAATGTTTCTACCTATATATATATATATATATATCTTACATACACTGATGTAGTTGCAGCTTTTATGACGGTTGAGGATTCAGCCAATGTCGATCCAGACTGGATCATGACTAGCCGTTCGAATTTCGTTCCATGCCATATCTGTCTTGTCTGGGAACGAATTGAAATTTGACCGAAGCATTGTGGTGTACTGGTTAGAGCGTCTGCCTTGCATTCGGGAGGTTCCTGGGTTCGACCATGGTATAGGTACACACCATAAGAGCTACGATTCTCGCATCTAGACTTGCACATACCGGTGCATACATACCGCACAATCAAACATGAACTGTCTCGCCCTAAATATTTAATCTATTTCATATTATGTACACTTGTAAGCAATATAACCAAATTCCAAGATACATACCCGATGGCAATAGGAGTGCTACAATGTCTTCAGCATCGGTCAGATTTTGGAAAGAATCGTTACTTAGACTACACTCTTTCGTCTGCTTGTTGTAGTTTGCACCGGAACACGAATGCGAATTAATGCGCGACTGGCACGATTGCGCACACCGGATCTTTGACATTCCTTGGTACGTTTGAAAGACGTTTGAAAGGCGTTTTGCGTGGTGTTGTTTCACGTGATCAACGAGCCAAGCAGCTTGAACGTGGGATAAACAATAACTCCCAAACACAATAAAACAGTTTAATAATAACACGTCACAACGCATGGTTAATAGTTATGTTCCTAATGTTTATATTTCTATAATCGTATACCCTAATCAAATAAATCTAGTAGTTCGTCCACCGCAAGGCCAATTATAAGATCCTTCCGTGAACAAACCTAACAGTGAACGTTTAACATTTGAAATAAAACCCACAGAAGTGAAACTGTGAAGCTTGTCGCTTGTACAATCACGTGGATTTCTGTTTATACAGTCTAAGCCAATGGACACACAGGTGGTTGTAAGGTTTCTCTGAAATAAATTGGCGTGTTCTTGTTCTGATCATAATTACTATTCATATGTTCAGTGTTATTTGCAAATGACGGCGCGCTTATTAAAGATGGCGCCTAAATGATCAATGACGTACTAATATATTTGAGTTTGTCATAACGACAATACTAGATCAATGTAAGGACATTATGGTTTCGGCATTATACAAATAACGATTCTTATTAAAACTATTGATTACGTGTCGTATGTTTTGCGAACTGTGAAAACGGAGTGAACTATTTTGTAATAGTTTAGCGTAGAATGAATGAATGAATGAATGAATGGTGTTTTACGGCACGTCGACACATAAACAGGTCATATTGTGCGCAAAAACCTATGAAAGATGAAGAAATGAAGTAGTAATTAAAAATTGATGTAAATATATAATGATAAAACTATTTACAAATAAGGGACGATATGGTAGTAACATAAGCTATATATGTAAATCAACAAATGCTCGTCAACGGGTATACAAACATGTAAATATATAACTTGGGATTATAAACTAAAGATAATTTGCAGCATGGTGGCTGATACTTCCATTGTATTTGCACAGGTTTCACGCATTTAACTGAAAATAACACATGTCAAAATAACTGGTGTACAATAACTAACAGATACTGAAAGTAAGAGTATGACAGACGAAATGGACATGCTAAAAAACTATTTAAATAGAGCATGATCTCATCTCGTTGATTAATTTAAATCAGCCAACTCGATGAGACCATACTCTATCTATTATCTATTCACATCAAGTGTCTCTGTACAGGTATATATTAAAGTAGGAAAGGAAGTGTAGCATTCAACGACCAAAGTCAATCGAAAACACGCACAGAAACAAACGATTATTACAAAGATGAATAAAAGGCAAGATATTACATCATAAACATAAAAGGGTTGACAATAGGGCTACCGCCTTTATTTGAACGATCAGTGGCAAAAAAGGCCGTTAGGTAATATAAGTATTACAGATAGATGACCATGTATATATGAAGATAAAAAAAAAAGCCTAGAAAGCCACAGAGCAAGTACTCAATGACCAGAGCAACAAGAAAACAAAGTATTAAGGGTACAAGACAAGATTTAAAACAAGCGTCAATCGGTACCGTCCTCTGAGGATTTAGGTAGACGTCATCATAGGGACTAGAATCTGTCCGGTCATCGCACAATCAAAGAGGAAAACTAGTGGCGAACGGTCAACCACTAAGCATGCCAGGGACGCTCTGGAGGGACTTATTAGTTATAAGTTATTTGTTATTACTATTTCTTACTACATATTTGTCAAGGGCGGGTTAATGAAAACATGGCGAATATCTCGTTGATAAGTTATTTACAGTAACTAAATTTTGTTTAGCATACTGACCAATCTATATTATACTTTCAAAGCTGTAATTCACTTAAAATGTGTTATATGCTTTTTCAGTGCTTCACCCGTGAAGAACATAACACATGTCAAGTGAATTACAGCTTTGAAAGTATAAGCTAGATTGGTCAGTATGCTAAATAAACATGTAGTAAATAACTTATTAAACGAGACGTCCGTCATGTTTTCATTAACCAGACCTTAACAAATAGGTAATAAGAAATAAGTAATAAAAATAAATAATAAGAAATAAATAATAAGAAATAAATAATAAGTAATAAATTCCTCCAGGGCTTCCGTAGCACGTAGTGCATTGCAAATGCGTTGGACAATATAAAAATTTCTAATATTTATAATGGTGCTGTTATGTCAGGCACCGTGCCATAAGCCGTATCTTTCATCATTAGAGCTTTCAAAGATAACACAGCTATAACTGCCTTTCAATGGTTTTCAGAGTTTAGTGATAGTATTGATTTTAATTAGGTGAGCTTGAAATCGGTATTAGTACTGAAGAAAATAACAACCACTAAACAAAAACAAAACAGAATATAAACGAACATAACATATACCGGCATATACTAAATCTCAGCTAAACATTACACAGTTAATACAGGTTTGAGCTTTCAATTTTCTTTATTATTCTACCGTAGGTTAAACTATATGTGTAACTATATCATTGGTGTTACATGATTAACAACTGGTAACATGTAAAAACAATAGCTTTTAAACATTAAATAGATGTTAATAATGATCGCAAATATGCAAATTATGTAGAACGGGAACGCCGCGAGATTTAAACTCAAGTGTCCCTTTTAACGTTAATGTCACCCTATTTCTCAATATGAAGAGTCACACTTCAGGTAAAAAGTTAAAACTTTAAAACTTTAAAATACTGACAAATACTTTTATTTGTAAAAGAAACATATCCTAGCAAACTTATAGAATTTTTAAACTCAGATATTAAACTTACCAAAAATCATAACCTATTTTTAATTTCATGAAGTAATCTACGTTACAAAGTTTTCCATTAGTTAAATAAAAAAACAAAAGACAAGGATTTGTTGACGACATTTAGTGATATTTGTCATAAATTAATTATCATTCTATTTTTGCAAATACTGTTAGAAAAAAAGAATTATATTTATTGTTTCAATATTCATTGATGTAATTCGTTTGCGGAATTCTTTAACGCAGTTCTTTGCGAAATGACCTTGATTTATTATAAGTTTAAAGCTTTCATTTTTAAACGTATTACTTTTTATTATACCTATATGTAATGTTTGCTATTCTTTATATATGAGTAGTAATACTTGGCAATGTGCATAACATATTTAGTAATCTACAATATCGGTATATATTCAGTCATATGTGTTTTACCCTTACAATGTGCTAATGTTGAATATGTTAGTTGACAAATACGCCAAACACATGCTTATTGATTTTTTTCTAGAAAAGTATATATAAAAGTCGAATGGAAAATGGACAACAGTCAACCCAAGACGACAAAGTAACATGCTAATATGAGTAACCACGCCTGTGCCTTAGTTAGTTGCCCCCAATACAAATTAAATTTACTAGTTAAGAATATGCTGTATACTGAACCTGAAGTTTTTGTAGATTATCAACTGTGCTTTTTCATACCCGCTATGACCTTAACATTGATGGAAATTAGTTTATATGATATTTAGTGATTGGCATACAATAACTCAAGGTAATTCAGGGCCACAAAATCCAAAATGCTATAAACAACAATTGTATCAGCCATTCATTTATTCTTTTATCAGTAAGTTATTCTGTACGTAATCTTTGAATGCCATTCAAACTAACTGGATAAAATAAAGCAATGTGGTTGCAAACCAAAGGAGAGTTCATAATAATTATATAAAGATCGACACTCATTTGTTTGACTCATTGGTAATGAAACAGATATAATGGTTTAGTAAATATAGATATAAAATTCGAACAGGAAAGTAGCATTCAAGGACGATTGTCAACCACAAACACACAAAGAAGCAAAGAACAACTATATA
This sequence comes from Cyrtodaria siliqua, assembly GCA_037043455.1. Classification (NCBI taxonomy): domain Eukaryota; kingdom Metazoa; phylum Mollusca; class Bivalvia; order Adapedonta; family Hiatellidae; genus Cyrtodaria; species Cyrtodaria siliqua. The sequence continues at coordinate 5,596 of JAWPHD010005550.1, read as the reverse complement.
TAAAATGCAAGATATGACATCACAAACACACAAGGGTTGATAATAGAGCTACCGCATTGGAACGGTCAGTGGCAAAAATGGTTTAAACCAGGTTCTAGGGTGCACCAAACCTCACTCTTACCCTATTGTCATCCCAATAAACGGGACAGCGTAAATAAAGATATCCCCGCCAGGTGATAATCTCTAACAAACAAGGCATCGTTAATAGGCAATATAAGTAAAATACTTAAACGATCATGTATATATAATATAAAAAACAAAAGTCACTTAATGAGTATTTGCTTTTATATCGTTCTTCACAAATATAACTCCAAAAATCTTTCAAAATGAAAACCAAAAGATGTACCATGAATCCGCTCCCCTAAGAAAGACCCTACAGCAGATCACATAACCCGTTTCAAATTGTACGCATATACCATCATATTAATTGCATTACACAGTGTTAAAACTGGTGAGTTAATGCTTATTTTTGTCAATTTAAACTTTGAACATTGGCATCTAGCGCGAGAGGATCCGAAACCTTCGTTATCATATAAACATCCTACGCAACCACTGTGCCACATATACACACGCTTCATCAATCCGCTCCCCCGCGAATGAAGGTCCTTACATTAAATTGCAAACCTCGTTCCATATTGTATGTGCATATCATTACTAATAGATGTAATAACCTTTATCAAAACATATTGGAAACTGTGGGTTAAATGTTCATTATGTTGAATATTTTCCTTGACCTCTGACCTCCGAGGCTCAGACCCAGGATACGAATCTTTTGTCGTTATCTAGACATCTTCTATGCCAAATATGAACACTGCTTCAACTGCTCAGGTTCCGGGCAAAAAACAATAGACAGACGGACGGACGTGAACAGTATACCCGCTTCTTCTTTGAAACGTGTGTATATATATATGGTTTAATAGTAGATCATATCCGAGTAAACTTGAAGTGTATTATTATAAATTGTATGTTGTCCTCAGTACCGCATGTCCCTTTGACAGGAGAAACGTTGGCTAGAAGAAACATATTATTATTATCAAGACAGTTTGCCTTTATTAACGACAATCACTCTCAAACGTGTGAAACGTAGTTAGACGTCAGTACCGCCACCGATATAGTCTGATATCGACTCATGTTGAAACCTTTGTTTAATTCTTTATACAAACTACTACCATAGTCATGTGACAATGACAGCTGTTGGAGATCTATAACGTTTTATGTTCTTAATTTAATATTGTAATAATTGTTAAAACACTAACTACATGTCAATATGTGTGTTGTAGAATTTTCAAAGCTCATTAATGTACACACTTACATTAAACAAAACAAACACAGGACATTGGTAAAAAAAAACTCTTTCAAGTAATTGAATTTCATGAAAGGATTTTGCTTAATTAATGAGTGCTCCGGTATGTACAGTTTAAATAGTTATTAATTATGCATAAGCAAAAGGAACTTATTAAATGTAAATATATGTCTCTATAAAATTGAGAGGAAATAGTTGCTTCTGGTAGGACATGTGCTAGTATCAATGTTTGAAACAAAGAAAAAAAATTATTTTCACTATTCATAAATACTGAAAATGGGATCCCTTGGAAGCAAAAAACATAAACAAGAGATACAAGTATCAAGTAGCAGACTCGGTTTTATGTAGTTTGGACTGTCATCTGGTGATTAATGTGGCATAATATATAATTATACCCCACTTTTACACTCCTGTATAAAATACATATAAGCGAACATGAACAATCGGACGAATTTACACGTACGAGCCACAACCGGATCAGATGGAGTCGGATTTCTCATTCGTGGAACTCCATAGAAGGAATACTTTGGCTTAAACTAATGCATCAATTTGAATCTTTTGTCTTTTCCCATGTGATTGTTAAATCCCACCAGAGAACTCTTGTCGAAATGTAGATGCCCACAACTACTTTGACAGTTTATATCAAATATCAGATATTTATAAATATTAGAATGAAGGAATAATCTACTTATGTGGTGATTTTGACTGTCGGTTTGGTAATACTGTTGACTTTATATCTGGTGCTGATAATATATGTGACCGGGATGTCGTTGATTTTAAAAGTAATGCTTACGGTGATATGCTGATTGATTGTTTAATTAACGTTAATATGTGTATGCTAAACGGTCGAAACTTTCTGTGCAACGATTTTACTTTCATATCTTTTAAAGGGTGTTCTGTAGTGGATTATTGTTTAGTTAGCCATGAACTATCAGATTTCAGTGTGAATTTTCAGTTATACGGGCAGTTCACCTTATAAATAAGTCTTGTTTTATAAGTGATATAGCTCCATCTGGTTTTCCTGATCATTCTGTTCTTACTTGGACTATTAAATTGTCATTATAGTGAGTTAGAATCCGGGAATTTACATTCTTATAAGTTTTATGTTGATTCTATTCCAAATACAGTTTTATTTGATGGCGAGATTTTAGAATTAGTAAACACAACTATTGAGGCTTGGAAAGTAGCTGCCGTACACAGGGTGATATATATAGACGTAGCATATGATGGGTGGTGTGACCTTTTTAAGAAAGAAATGTATGAAAAGCTACCTTAAAAGTCTGTGAAGTGCGGATTGGGTTACAAACGCAGATGAATAGGAAACACACTTAAAATTACTAACTAACTGTTTTTTGTGTTATGTTTGTTTTATGTTTTTCAATTATTATGATGAGTCTTACGTTCATCTTAATTAAATTTCACTCAAATTAATTTGTTGTAAAAATAGTTTAAATAAGTGTTAAGAACATAATATTTGTTCGACACTACTTGTTTCTGTTGGTACAAAGACAAATATAGAATACAGTCTATTCTGGAATCAATATGATATCGTACACGCTCCTTTAACAAATACTAAGAGGCCCAGGAGGGCCTGTATCGCTCGACTGGTTGTACATATTTGACCCTTGGGTCACCATTTGAACAAACTTAAAAGAAGATAATAAGCGTATGGTAAATGCAAAATATTTAACCATTGGCTCTTGTAGTTTCAGAGAAGATGTTTTTTTTTATATAAGTCTATGTGAAACATGTGACCACTGGATCGACGGCAAATACGACCCCAGGGTCACCATTTGACAGACTTGGTAGAAGACCATACGCTTATGGTAAATAAAAAAAATATTAAACCTCTGGCTCTTGTAGTTTCAGAGAAGATGCTTTAAGTTTCCGTTTGTTTCACTATGTAAGTCTATGTAAATCATGTGACCCCTGGGACAGGCCCAAATTTGAACCCAGGCTTACCATTTGAATAAACTTGTTAGAGGACCATAAACTTATGATACATTCAAAATAAAATATGAAACATTTTGCTCGTGTAGTTTCAGATTTTTAAAAATGTGTTTCCATATATAAGTCTATGTAAAACATGTGACCCCTCGGGCGGGACCAAATATGACCCCAGTGTCACCATTTGAACACGCTTGGTAGAGGATCATAAGCTTATGACAAATGGAAATTATTAAACCTCTGGCTCTAGTAGTTTTACAGAAGAAGATTTTCTAAATATCAAGTTGTTGCCTATATACGTCTATGCAAAACAAGCAAAATCTTAAGAACTTGTCCAAGCGTTCATTAATATCACCAATCTGTCAAAGTTTCGTAAATATCAAATACAAAAAAAAGGAGCTAGGGTGTTCACAAAGCTTAATTTGTCATTTCAGCAAAACAAGGGCCATAACTCATGTGTAACTAATCAGATCTGGCTGGTTTTTTATCTTTTATGAGCTTTCATTGATATAAAGGCACTGGCAAAATTCGGTAAAGGTCATATACAAAATGAAGGTGCTAGAGTGTTCACAAGGCTGAATATGGCATTTTTCTTAATACAAGAGGCCATAACTCTGGTGTTACTGGTCCGATATATCTGATTTTCTAACTTGTCCAAGCTTTTATTATATAAACAATCTAGACAAATTGCGTAATGATGAAATACTAAATGAAGGTACTCGAGGGGTCACAGCGCTTAATATGGCATTTGTTCACCAAAACAAGTAAAAAAGAGTATGATAATCATGATAATGGACTTTGGACTCCGGTGTTACTAATCCAATCTCGCTAGTTTTCGAACTTGTCCGGGCTTTCATTAATATAAAGACATATTTTTCGTAAAGGAAAAGGTTAACGACTGATGGACTGACGACGGACAAACGGAAGGACGACGGATAACTCGACATACCAAAGGCTCTGCTGGCAAACTGAATACGATGTGTCGGGGGTTACTCCTCTGAGTGGTACTTTGTACTTGGCAATCACATTTAGGTCGATTTCAGTGTCTCTTAATTTTGGTTTAATACGAAGACCAAATGATCGAATGGCCTTCGGTTTTCAATAAAAAAGAGCATCATAACTAGGATTAAAAACAGCATCGAAAGTTGGGTTTGAAGGGTAAGATTGTAATTTAATGGCATATTGAAGGGCTAATTTGACCACCCGTCTATGAGACAGCGATGGTTAATTAGCTCAAACATATAGACTTTTGGCTGGTGATGTACGAAAGGCACCTAAGGCGAGTGGTAATCCTTGATTATGTATATGATCGAGCATCTGCAAGTATGACTTGTGAGTCGATCCATATACTACTGAGCCGTAGTCCAGTTTGGATCTGGTAAGAGATCTATAAAGTTGTAAAGGTACTTTACGATCTGCTCCCCAATTAGTGTTTGCAAAAACTTTAATTAAATTAAGATCGTTAAAGCATTTGACCTTCAAGTATTTAAGGTGTGGTATAAACGTTAATGTACGCTTGTGGCTTTCTAAGCTATTGTTTGTTTTGTATTATATTTACACGAGCATATTTGTGTTTTACTTATATTGCCTATTGATACTGCCCTGTTGGTTAGAGATTAGATCATGGCGGGGGATTTCTTTATTTGCACTGTCCTGTTTTAATGGGATGACAATAGGGTAAGTATGAGGTTTGGTGCACCCTAGAAACGGTTTAAACCCCCAGTGGCCTACTTTGCCACTGACCGTTCCAATGCGGAAGCCCTATTGTCAACCATTTTGTTTGTGATGTCGTTTGCATTTATTATTACTTTTGCCTTCTTGTTTGTCTGTTTGCGTGTTTGTTTCTGTGTTTTGTGTTTGACTGTCCTCCTTGAATGTTACTTTCCCTGTCCGATCTTTTTATATTTCTTTTTACCATGTTTACGGTCAAAGGTACGAAATGTCCATAATTCCGGGAGAGGGTTTTATAAACACATTTGTTCGGCGGTGTAGCGCTGGCCAAAATACAACTTTCGAGTATTTCAGTTTCAGATTGCTGGTTCAATCTTAAGATATTGTTCTATAAATAAGTACTTTAAACTCAAAATGTCAACGTATCAGAGATTCGTTACTCGAACTATTTGCAAACGCTGTTTGGTTCCTGCAAAAAACTTTTCGACACCGCTGTGTACATCTGAAAATGGGTTAGTCGCTTTTGGCGCTGGTTAATAAAACAATCTTGCAAAATGATTATATAAAATTCCACTTGGGGTTCGAGTTGACAAAATGTGTGACACGTTGACTAGGGGCCGTGCTGAACAGGGGACGAGTTGCACATTATCGCAGTTTAATTTGTTACGGCATCAC